>JACXGJ010008178.1:12332-28114 GCA_016801105.1 Esox niger | reverse complement strand
CCGGCCCAGCCAGCGACGCGCCCTCCACCGCCGGCCCAGCCAGCGACGCGCCCTCCACCGCCGGCCCAGCCAGCGACGCGCCCTCCACCGCCGGCCCAGCCAGCGACGCGCCCTCCACCGCCGGCCCAGCCAGCGACGCGCCCTCCACCACCACCGCCTGAGCCCATTGTCATTACTGAAGTTCTGTAGAGAAAATGACTTCTAATTGTTCTACAAAATAAACTCTCCTGCATCAGAGATTCTTCAACCATGTTGTATGATATTTTGATCCTGCATTTGCCTGTCATCAATTAAACTTAACTTTTCCACATTATCCTTTTAATGCTCGTATCTTTTTAGCTCGAGAGATTATTCGATTTGAACATTCATCTTTTGACAACTTCATAGTCGAAGTCTCGGAAAGCATACGCAGCGTTGAATCCGTTAAAGTTGGAAACATCCTTAATACCTGTTTCATTGTACCATGGTTTTAACAGAATATTTCAAGCAAATCTCTACCTAGGGAAACCCTCAGTATTTTTGGTTTGAAGGCTGAAAGATGAGAACCACTGGCTCAAATTTAAGTGCGTTCTTGATTATACGCAGACTAGATTAACATTTGATTTGACATGGAGGAATATCAAAAAAGATTGGTGTCTATAATGTTCCAAAATGTGAGATTTGATGTGAAGGTGCTGCTCGGGTATTGTTCTCTTTGCCACCGATTTTGCAGTTGAGCTGAGAAGCTCTTTCAATTTCTTATTCAACACTTTGTAAGTACTGAACTTAATGAAAGTTGTTCTAAAATGCAAAAAGACCAGAAACGATGGACCATAACTCAGCCCTCCAGCCGATTTCATCCCCTCTGCATTCCTCCAAACCCACATCAACCCAAGAACAGTCAAGTTGCCCCATCTCTCCACGGGCATTTCCTACAGCAGGGAATTCAGGTGCGTTGCAATGCACTGAACAATATTTAGTTGCCTTTTCCCTAGATTGGCTGTAATGGTGAATATTGCACATTAATAATCAGCAATATTACTCAACCAGATGCACAAGCTGCTTAAAGGCACAATCAGCTTCTGACCTGGAACCATTTGCCAAGGTGGTGAGACGATGGAAGGAACAGCTAGGAACTAAAATCCAATGGAAAACGGGGAGAGAAATGGTTGCTGCACATCCGACGTGTCGCTGTAACACTTTTTGCCAGGTTGCCATGGCTCTCTATAGACGTAATGTTTTTTTTTTTTTTGGCTGACTGGGTTTTTTGAGAAGCTGAACAGCAATATACTGCTGTAGACGCTACAAATGTGACAATGCTGGAATTGGTAAAATAGATATCAATTAAATTGTCACGAAGTGTGAGGGGATCATTTGCTATGTGAGGGAAAAAATAAAAGGAGGGAAATACTTGGAGAAGATTTTATCAGAATTATCAATGTACATTCATTAGACTTTGTGGTGATTACTGTACCTATCCAAGTACTGAAATATCATTTTTAAGGGCAATTCAAAATGACTGGAAGTCCATCTGCAGCTGGTTTCTGGACTTCATTACAGACTGTGTTTACCTAGCTGCTGCCACATGTACATGAACTGTCAGGTCTATGCAGTTATGATGTCAACATTTCTTATCCAGTGCAACTTACATTTAATTAATATATTTTAAAAAGTTAGGAGTACATATCTTAGTAACAGTTAGTACAATATGATCAATTTATTTGTTATAAAAGTGAAATAATTTGCAACCAGAGTCATGGTTGGAAAAACAACACAAATAAATAACATATATAACAGGGAAAAGTGGCCTATCCGAGTCCCCTGTAAAATAGCTGACAAGTACAGACATAGACATTAACTGGACCCCCAATTTCAAGTTAGTTAACTGGGTGAAAGATGAACATGTTGTTAACTGAGTGATCACGACCATTCTGCTCATGCTGGAACGTAACTAGTGACGGAGCAACTCAGCCCACACGCTTGATACCAGTCAAACCTGGCCGACGCTCACCGCATCAGAAATAATTTCAGACGTCCAGAAACACTTCTAGTCACGTAATGCTTGGTCTCGAAACACACTTTCATGTGAAGTCGAACAAAATCGTGTTGGTTGTGTGTCTGACGCCTGATTGTCTCAGGTTTTGAATACCAAACAACTTTCAATCTACGTTGAACCATACAGAGATATACTGAAGTGATTACTGCAGGACAGTGTTAGTTATCGGTGTGCCATTTATTGTTTGGCTAGTAAGTAGTAACTCGTTTAATAGTGCTTGTTGCCAAACGCCGGGTTCCGGAGTTCTCCGATGCCAGTAAACATGTCAATGCTTTAAAACACAGATCTCTACCAGACAACTTATTTAGCAACTGAAATCCAAACGTGTTTAGTTATCCTAACTACGGCTATGTTTTAGCATGTATTGTCGCCAACTTCTAAGCCTCACTGTACCAGTTTCAATCTCGATGAGCTTTTAAAAACATGCTCAACTGAACCACTTCTGTTTACTGCTCTTCATATTATAGTTTTGATTTTAATATTCATAAAATCGGTCAAAATGAGTTAAAATTCATTTTGTCGGATTTTATCGTTCACACAGCTTGATCGTCCAACATATTGTTTCGGTTGAGTGGTTAAAAAAAGAACAAACTGGAAAGGCAAGATAATGTATGATAATCCTTTTTCAACGCACACACACCAATACATTGCACCAAAAAATATTTACCAACCGTGTTAAAAAACGTAAACGCAAAAAATGTAACCAGAAGATGTCAAAGTCGAATAAATGTTTTGGGCATTTTATAAAGCCCGACACATTTTTAAATTGTCCCTGTGTTTTTGAAAATATATTCTGGCCTATAGTCGCACCAATACACAGAGGACACCTCTTTCCAGCTCTATGATTCCTATCTAAACATTGCTTCACAATTATGCTTGTTAAATGACGGTTGAGCCATAATTGGCTTCAGGTGGGAGTAAAGTGAATGTCAGATGTGGCCTATATAAGCCTCTTCGAGGTTGTGGCAGGGAAGATTTCTTGTAGTTAATCATGGCAATTCTAACAATGAGAGCTGTGAAAGAGGTCTTTTTTGTTTTCCTTGTTGTTGGAAACTTGAAAGGTGTGTATGAATATGTTTTGCTTGGCATGATGGGGTGGGTTTGGGAATATTTTATCCTTATGTTTCCACATTTCTAATGTTATTTTGTTGTTACGTGTTCTGTGACTTCAACTTCTGTGGACCATTTTCTCCTCAGTGTCTTGTTTCCCTTCTGGTGAGTCTCAGAAGGACGATGGAAACCCTCTGAAAGGATTTCAAGGTAAGCATTTCCTATCCCTTGTTTTGATGGTCTTTCGCTTTTGGATGCTGCTGTAACTTGTCTTGAGTTGCTTTAGTATTAAATGACCCTTTTAGACCCGACTAGGCCATGCTACCGGAGGGCTGGCACAATGGTTTAAATAAGTACTGCCTCCTAATACAAATTCAATCAAATGTCTTGCTCCAGAAGGTTTATTAAATATAATCATTGCCCTAAAGGCTACAGCTTTTGTTGCAGTGATGTCTAATTCTAGATTCTATAGCAGCTGTTTAGCTGGCAACACCAGCTCATGGCTAACCTATGACCAATGTCTATCCAAGGAATGTATAGTTAACTCAGAAATGAATGGAATTCTTCATATGGAGATGTGTTTATTAGCTAATAATCTCTGGACAAGATTATATAATGTTCATGGACTTGTACAATTCCAGGACATAAATTGCTTTTGTTGAGGTAGTAGGTATGGGATTGCTCCAGCCAGGTGTTCCCGAGGCTCTTAGAAGTCTAGTGTTCTAGAATCTGGTTTTAGAACATTCGTCTTCTAGACTTGAGAACAAATGTCCCCCTAATTCCCAACTTCTACATTCTCTAGTGAACTTGGACAATGGAGGATCCAAAGGATCTGTTACGTCAGCCACTCCCGCCCCCACCCACCACGCGGGGCCTGTCGTGGCGTCAGCCACTCCCGCCCCCACCCACCACGCGGGGCCTGTCGTGGCGTCAGCCACCCGTCATAGAACATCTGTAGTTAAAACTGGCATGTCTACTGACCTTGGTGCATCCACTGTCTCTTCTACCACCCATGCCACATCCGGTTCCAAAACAGACACGTCTGGCATGTATGATGACGGCCATGGGGGTGGCCCTCATGCGGGCCATGGGGGTGGCCCTCATGCGGGCCATGGGGGTGGCCCTCATGGTGACCGCCATGGTGACCGCCATGGTGACCGCCATGGTGACCGCCATGGTGACCGCCATGGTGACCGCCATGGTGACCGCCATGGTGACGGGGGTGACCATGGTTATGGGGGGGACTACTATGACTGCCAGAATTGCTATGGTTATGGCTGTAGTTGGGGTCTCTGTCGTGGCTGTGACTGGTATCACTGTTCCTGGATGTTCCAATGACCTTTAACTCCCTAGCATCTTGTCACGTGACTCCTACCCCCACTGACCTTCTGAAGATGCAATCGTTTCTCCAACTTGCCTCACCATTGGGTGCCATCTATTTATAAACATGGCCAGTGATATCGCCTACATCAGATTGCTTGTTCACTGTCTGAAGTAACATTTGGCATTCACAATCAAGAAGCGGATTGGTTGTTTGTTTTCATCTGTTCCTCTATTAAACTTTTGACGTTACTACCTATGTTGCATGACATTTGCTTCTTCAATATTAAGATGCACATATTGACTTCCAGGGATAATTCCTGCTTTAAAGCATGACCTCAGTTAATTTTGCATGTATTCTACTAAACATCTAATACTTTGGTGAACATTAGCTAGTCTGGAAACTCTGATTTAATTTGGTCCCTTCTGGGCCATTCTACATTCACTGAGAAATATAACTAGCTCAAAATAGGGGTAATCAGTTTCCTAGCTATAGGGGGTCCTTCGTTTGATTCCATTTGTTGTGGTAAATGGCAGTTGACTTGATGGTCTTCAGAGTGAATGACTACATAACATTCCTTCCTGCCTTTTATCAATCCTTGTTCCTTTCCTCTCTCTTTCCCTTACTGCCATGTTGTATTTCAGGGCTTTGAATTGGCGCAGTCATATTTTTGCTTGGTACAGCTTTCGGTTCATTAGGATTAATAATGCTTGTAGCCAGTGTAGAGAAGGAGCTGGACACGTAGCTTTCAGGTTAAGGTTAAATACATGGTGATCCACAGGTTGCTAAGAGAAGGTAGATTGCTCCTGAACATATGCTCAAAGCACTTAACATGTTCCCAAAAACAGTCTGTTGTCATTGCGTTTGGGCTCATTGATAGCAGTCCAGGAAATGTTGAAAGATGAATTTGCTGCTTCTGTTGGCAAGGTCCTGGACTCTCCCCTGGACCCACAACCTCCTAGACACACACCACACCCCTTACCCTGACATTGCATCAACACACAAAGCTGAATCCACATTAAGCTTTGCTCTCAAGCTCATTGCCTTGTCTTGAGTTGCACATTTGTGTTGTTTGGTTCCCATGGTTTAACCCCCTCAGGGCCCCAGGCTGACATGGTCCAGGGTTCCGGTGGTAGAAACAGTCACTACATCACACGGTAGAATGCGGAGACAACAACCCATGACCTGTGACCTTCCACGACTGGGCCAGGGCAACATGTCTCCTACCCCAGCACAGAGCACGCCAGTAGGACCTCGGCCCATTGAGATGTTTGAAACCTGTGCCTCTGCGTTTGTTTCCCTGTGTACTCTGCCTCAGCTTGCTGTGGAGTCATGCGGTGTTTAAGACACGGGGGGGGGGGGCAGCCTGGGTGTTGGGAATCAGCAGGCCGCTGGTTTGAGGTGGACAAAGTCGTGCCTTCGTGTCCCTGTGACGTCCATTACATGATTGGAAATTGACCCAAGCACATCTTCAGATGTGTCGCTTGAATGAAATCATTTAAAACGTTTCGAATAATAGTTTTGGCATGTGTTCAATTATAACAGTACCCGGTAAAGATTTACTTTTCCCCCTGTGAGTTAAGTTTGCCGCTGTGTGTGTGTGTGTGAACCTGTCAGTTGCGTTTGTGTTTATTGGAGGAATATGGGTACAGAAGATGTTTATACTCATGGTGTGATCCCATTGATATGTTTCTATTACTTTCTAATTGTCTTGGGTTGACCAGATCTTACCATCTTCAAGATGTCAGAGGCCTGTATAGATATATTGCAGTCTGGCATATATAATGATATTTCTTTTTCACAACGACATCTCTGCCTTTTGATTCATTCGTGGATTTTTCAGACTCCGACGTGAATCACTGCAGGTGAAAAGCCGTTCTGTGAATGACCGTTCTGTGAATGACCCAACCTGTTCCATAACCCGAGCAAAACCATCTATCTTACCTTTCTTGAGGAATATGCGAGGGCTTGAAGTTCCACTTCAAACTCCAAAGGTGTCAACGGTTCTATTGCTTTCAATCCAGACAGTTTCGACATCAGTCACACGTAATTTACCTTCACCTACTGTCTTATTTCTGCTGTTTTTTATGCGTGTCATTGCATTCCTTCATCCACATGATCCAAGCTTGTATCTTGGGCTTTCCTAAGACCTTGTGGACTTCTCTCTAGATACTCTTTTCATGCATCTTATCTCATGGTGTTAAAATAAAAATATACATGTTTTTCTTTCTATTTTACAAAGTGAGTCAACCGCATGGTGATTAGTGGTCCAGTTCTTACAGAGCAGGCATATGCCACTAAGTGGTCCCGAATCACAGTGATGTAATGTGGTTCTGTTTCTATTATGAAACATATGGGCCCGGGTCGAAGGTCGAAGGTTAAGGTACCATTTGGGACTCAGAACCTCTTCTGGTCACTGGCCAGAATCAGCTGCAGTCAAAGCAATGAGCTGCCGCTTTGCTTCTTGTAGGGGGCATTTCACGCAGTAACAGCAATGACACAGCTCCTCAGAGAGGTTGCGCTTCGGATTTCTAGTCCATGCTGAATGCCGAAATATGAATGCTTTTTATCTTATTCTATGGGTGCTGGATGCAGAGTGCAGCAGGCTAGTATGTTTTGGACATTCCAGAGACCAGGAGATTTGTGGATATTCTGCTGGGTGTTGAGTCCTAATGAGGTGGAAAGAGGAAAAGAGATGGAGCCAAAAACAAATGAGGTCCACAGAGCAACAGGGGTGGAAGCTTAACAATCTGTACTTAGGTTTCCCATAAACAAAATGCTAGTGTCACTAAAGGAGGCTTGAAGTTTGCTTCAAAAGTGTCAGGCCAGCTGTGTCAGAAATGGTACCCTCATGTGGAGCACTTTTCTTCAGGGCCCAAACACAGTAGGGTTCTTATTTGAGAAGGGTATAGGGTGCCAAAATCATTTCATACCAAGATTATACAATTCATAACTGTGAAGATAAAAAAGAAGCATTTTGGAAAACATTGATTGGTGTCTTTTGTATAGGCCCTTTAAATTCTGTTACAAAGAAACGTGTGACAAAGTGTAAGATGCCAGGGACATTAAAACTGTCCAGTTGGTATAGAATTGAAACGTCATAAGTTGCGTGTGCAGCTCGAATCTGTCTGGCAGCAATACTTTTCAAAGGCCTGGTTTGAGAGAAGGAAAAGGCATTTCTATTTGGGTTGTACAGGACAATCCCGTGTGTTTACAAGGGGTCGAGGTGTCCTGGTTAAGAAGGGACCTGGTTGACAATGCGCCTGGTTAGTTTATGAAGACAATCTTATTGTATGGCCAGTAGGCGCTAATGTCAATCATGTATGCATGTGTTTCAATCCAAAAATGCATAATTGCGTCTTGAATGAACACGCTTTTCCATTCCAGAAGGCAATTCATGATGTGCCGCTTCCAGCTTGGTCCGTCATGCTTATTGCTTTAGATGACGCCGCTGCAATTCTGAATGTGATGAGGTCGTTGTGTGACCTGGGGCGGTCCCGCGGTCCCGTGGTCTGCTTCTGACTCCAGTGTATGTACTGACGCAGGGTAGGTTTGGACTGAGCCCGCCGCTGTTTCAGCAAGTGGCTCTTCTGCATTCTTCTCAAATAAAACAAAATGTGAAGTGTGTTCCCTTGTAACACATTATGAATCCGTAATGCCTCGTGTAGGCTGCTGTAAGGTTATAACACCCTGTTATAAATGGTTCACTATGCACCCCTGTTAAAGGAACAGGGCACCGTGTTCTTGATCCTCATTTCACGGGGCTGAACTGGGACCGAACGCCTTTTATCCAGCTGGTGAGCCCCTCTGTTTAAACCATCAGAACGGTTCTCAGCTCCGCCACATTGCCTCGGACACACAGACAATAATGGACTGGGTTTTTATGGGTTTTTTGCCCCGTCCCCCGAGTCTGAGAGCTTGTCATTGTAAGGCGGGGACTCACCTCAGCCGCCAGCAGCGTTCACTGGCCCACACATGAAACGCTTCAGACCCAGCTGGCCCGTGGTTAAAAAGCAGACTTGCTGACTAGTATTGTCGGGTCTTACTGTTGAATGCTCCTCCAACCGCATCTCTAAACGTGTCCCCGTCTTGCTCTGTAGTCTGAGACGCCATGGCGACCAAGTGTGAGCTTGTCGTATTCCCCAGCTTGTGACCGACACTTCCGCTGCAACTTGTCTCCGTTCATGTTCTCAGAGTGTCGCGTTACGGCTGACGTGTACCCCTCAGGTCATGGCACACGAAGCCGAAGACGGTTGAATAAAAGATGTACAGCCCTTGGTGACACTTGCGATTTTCTTCTGATTGGGTCTTTTAAGTGTCAACACTTCAGAGGGAGGAGTCTGATATATCAGAGCCAATCAGGAAGTCTGCAATCTGTATTATCAGTTAATTTGTCGCTCATTTGGACGATGGATGGGAAGTATGTGAACAGCCGTTATATTCATCGCATCGTCAGGTATATAAACATCCAGCAGTTGATCTAGATTTTTAATGGGATGGCATCAGATACATTGAGTCCTTTGATCTCACTGAGCACAGCCTGACACCAATGCATGTGAATACTGTGTCCGTTGATTTCAGTGTACACAAGTGCTGTTTACTTTTGTCTAATCAATCCACTGCCAGTTCAAAAGGTTATGAAAAGGGTAGCATGAAATATAAATACGCTACTATAATCTTCAGTCATGGAATATATAATGGAAGTGCATTGATTGACCATAAAATAAAAATCTTCACTGAACTATTTGCCTAATTTTTTTATGTTTGTGGTGTTTGATAGAGTTCAAAAGCAGACCAATAAAAAGGCAGAAAAACGTCCAGGCTCATCAGTAATACCTTGCAAGTAGTGCTTTAGGAGTCCATCTATTACGTATAAAACTGAACACTGCCGGAGAACCCCAGATGAATTAAACAGATTGAACCCCAAAACATGGCAACTAGGTCCTCACGGAACGCACCGCTTTTGACCGTGTGCCGGTTGACCGTGTGTCGTTTGGGAGGCAGCCCTGCTATACTCGGTTTAAAAGTCTCAAGAGGTGGTTCACCCCAGTCCAGCGTGCATCATCACTGTAGTAAATCCAACAAATCAATATTTATTAGCCAGCGGGGCCTCGTTAGCCAGGTAAACCTACACTCCTAATGACAGAGGCATTCCACCTGTGGCCGTTACGGCTCAAAGGATGATATGAGTCTGTTATGTAGTTTCTTCTGCTTGATGGCTTTTCTGTTGCGTGTACATCGGCCAGTGAATGTAAAAGAGTTTGAGTTGGTGAAGAGCTGTTGCTGTATGGTTGTGTTAATTAGGGGAACCAAATGCTGTGCTTGGGAGCAGTTTCACATCAAACATAATTGAAGCCATTCTACTGGACCATTGTGTGGTGATCAGAAATGTACAAATAACTAAATAAATAGTTTGGGAGCAAAAAAAAGCTGCCAAACAGACATTCACTTTAATTCCTGATAGGACAGCAGTTATTCACTGGTTGCTGTCCTCTGGTCAAATGAGAATCACTCAAACATTTCCAAGCAGGATGCCATTACCCATGACTAAACATCAACCATTTCCATCTTCTCAGTTTCATTTTCTTTCTGATGGACGGCGCTCTGGACAGAGTTCTTAAATTGCTGATTAGATAGAAAGCAGATGCTTGTGTACTCAAAAAAAGAAAAGAAAATGAAAAGCGTTTACAGGGATTTGAAGTAACTAGGGCTGACAGAGAGTGTAGGTATGCCGAGCTTGACAGGGCAGCTGTATCCGCTTGGAGAAAGATTGGAGTGGTAGATTACATCCAGAGTTGCACCCTACAACCTAAGAGCCTTCGTTTTGACAGGAGCTGTTGTCTAAAAGTGTGCCCTATGGAAGGAATAGGGTGCCAGTTTGGACGTACATGAAGTTTCAACTGCATTACATCTGTCTACACCTGTGTTCAATAAGTGCTAGGTTTGAATGGGGAATTGCACTGCAAACAAGCCTTGACCGGAGCCAGCCCAGCAAAAGTGCGCACACACACACCCCAAGTGGTTCATACTGGGAATTATTTTATTTTGTCTTCTCTGTTATGCGTGCTATCATACTACTATGGGTTGTATTATTTTGAACTGTGCAATTTCGTGTGTGTGTGTGTGTGTGTGTGTGTGTGTGTGTGTGTGTGTGTGTGTGTGTGTGTGTGTGTGTGTGTGTGTGTGTGTGTGTGTGATTATCACGTTTCTCAAACCCCTCCCAAAGCCTACCCAGATGTTTGAAATAGTTAAACCATGAACAAACCCCCGTTTGAATTATGGGAATAATTCCCCGTCCTTTGAATCTCGTATGCCAGTTTGGGATTTAAACTAAACTGCTTCTGGAAGACGTATTGCTCTGTTAGTAAAGAAAAGTGTAAAATATTATGCAAAGATTGTCTCCCCACCTTTTTGTTTAATACTCTAGCGCCTTCCCTTGCGAAGCGAATGGAACTGAGCCTTGTTTTCCCCCTAAAATATCCCCTTTTCCGGACGAATGACAGCACAAAATCAAAGATCCTCTGTTGCATGAGAAAAAGTCCTGTGTACAATGTCCTTGAGCTCAGGTGGTAGAGTGTGGTGCTTGCAATGCCTAGACTGTGGGTTTGATTCTCATGGGAGGGACCAATACGAGGATAAACATGTATGTACTCATTAACTGTAAGTTTCTCCGGATAAGAGGATCCCCTCTGATATAAACGGTAGGTTGGCCATTGGAATGGACTGATTTGTTGACAGTCAAGCCTTTGTTCAATGTTGATTATTGCTCAGCATCATTTTCCTGGATAATGATGCACGTGCAGCCGCTGACAAATACGGACAGCCGGGTGTTTGACTTAAGTACAGGATGTGGGCATGGGTGTATCTATCTGCTTTGGTGGTCTTCACATAAACACATATTGGTGTCAAACAGAGAGAGATCCCCCTTTTTCTTATTCCTGCCTGTATGGGAGAGTCAGTGTGGCCGACACATGTCCCGGCAAATGGTGTAACGTTTAGAGGGGGGAAAAGTATATTAATTGCAAGCAAAGATTCACTGGAGGGTGTTTTGGTTTGACCACATGTGTGAGGCTGCAATTGTCTGTGAATTATAAATATTGTCAAAGACCGCTGTATTGTCATCAGCTTTCCGTTCGGGCCCTCCCCTGACAGATGCATTTCGTTTTGAAACGTGTTGCTATCTATGTATGTGCATATCTAAAGATGAACAATCATTAACAACAACATGCATCCATTCTTTTTCAATTGACAACCAGAACCAGGCCTGCCCAGATCCCACAAGGAGTGTACAGAAGTGCAATTCAGGTGTCTAGTTCTAATTATGTAGAGACATTGTTCTGTTATTGTTATTTATATGCTGTTGTCCATGGACAGGTGCCAGTCTGATTCTCTACATCACAGTGGCTATTGCTGATCAGATAACCTCAATAACAATGAATAAAAATGTTTTCTTACTGTAGCAACTTTTTTGATTTGGTCAAAACATTTGAAGAAAAACAGAATGGTGCTGTGTGTAGTGTGGCCCCAGGATTAGAGGGAGGGGGTTATGGAGTATGCTTGGGCAGCCAGCAGGGATACGAAGGCGTGAGGCGGCTCGTTCGATGCCGCGGGTTAACTGACTAAACAAATCTGCCGACGCCGAGACACTGATCTCTAAACACATGAATCACGCTCGATCCTTCGAGTGCCTTCCATCATCAATCACCCCTTTCAATGTCTCCAACGCTATAAACACCTCTTCACCAGCCCTGTGGCCTACACCCGGCGACACGTAAACGGAGTCCTCCGCCACGCGAGGGAACCGTCAGTCTCTGTTTACTCTAACTCACTCGGCACGCGTCCAGGATCGCCAACGGCACTGTGACTCATTTATGTTTCCCCTGGAACTTCGCTGAGTTCGTGCTCGGGCCGGTGAAGGCAAAAGTCAAGCTGTAGCCATCTGTTTACTTATCGTTTAGTTTGCCAATAGTGGTTCCATCTTTAACGTGGGAGTGAAATCCATTGTGTAAAGAGAAGCATTCATTGCATTAACAATGTGTTATAGTAAATACTGTAGTTTGTGTGAATGTGTACAACTTTGTTAGTGGGGAGAAAGTCTGTGTGTGTGTGTTGGCAATGTGGAACTGTGGTGTGTAGATCCACTGGGGACCGGTTCTGGCGTGACAGATCTTGTTCTTGCCATTGTTCTGAAATGGCCTAATGAAAGACTTGGTCACAATGGAAATCAAAATGTGGTCTCTGTACCAACATGATATACATGCGGAACAAAGCTGAAGTTCACACACTAGCTGACTCTGGTCAGATCTGATGGAGTTGTATTTGTCTACTGAATTCTTTGCCACAAAGCAACACAGATTGCACTGATCTGTACACACACACACACACACACACACACACGCATACACTGATTGCACACATTTATAATATGACCCCATATAGTCTATAACCGTTGTGTTTATGAACTGGTCACAGTTAAAAATATGTCAAGCTAGTTTCACCTGTGTGTTTGTGGTAGCTATTGTCCATGGCCTGGGAATAATAATTAGCCAGAACAGTGATGTCGGGTCTGTGTATTGACTGCACAGTCTCCTTCCCTGCTGTCAGATACAGTCCTAAGTGAATCCGACCGGGCAGCACAGCAGAAGTTAAATTGGGCGAGCTGCTCTCCATTACATGCTGTCATGGTTTAGATTGCTTTCTGACAGATGGCCACCATCTTGTGTGCATGTCAGTGTCTAATGTACAGTGTCTATTGTAAGTATCTGGTATACGTCTATGGAAAACATTAAGAGACCACCGCACCTCTTTTCTTTCATTTCCAATAACGTTTTGGGTGAGGAACAGAAAGGTTAAAATGAAGATACCACTGCAAACTGAACGCTTCGGTTCCTCAGTCAAAACCTTCCTTTTCAACGTTTTTGGAAAGGAAAAGGTGAGGTGGTCTTAACATTTTTTCCAGAGCTGCACAATGAACCAATACAACATATAGGCCAATATGTGCATTCTAACGTTTTTGCAGTGATATTAACCCAGAAACAAAGCATAAGGTATTCATAATAATTTTATCTGAGAAATATATTGTAAATTGGGAAAACGTTTTTCTGACATGAGAGGTCTTCCATAAAAATTGTTATAAACGGTTAGTTTAAAACACGTTTACAGCAATTTTTGTAATTTTGCTGACTTGTGCCTCGTTGAATTGAACATGTTCCCTAAACTGTCTCCATGGAACCAGCTTGGTTGTGGTTCAAATTTGAATTTGGACAAGTATGCGATTTGTGTCATTTTAGGAACCTGTCCAATGCAGGAAATAAATGCCTTATACACTGGCTTCTTTCCAGTAATAAAATAACGAACCAGAGGTGATGACATCACAGTCCACCTCTGTGAGTTTACATTCTTAGGCACAAGGCAACATGGGTACAGCCCTTAGTCATGGTATATTGGTCGTATACAAGAATGCCTGAGTTGCCGTTTTGCCATTACAGACCGATCACCAATGCACACCCAGTGAGCATGCCCAGTTCATAGCACCCGGTTTGTAACAGGCGTGAAACATTCATTAAACCCTCAGTCAGTCTGCAGAATATTCAGTGGTGTGGTGGGAGTTTACCAATTACTTTAGGCAATTTTCTGAGCGTTGAAAGTCTGGGGAAACTTTTTCAGTTGACCCAGCTGTATTCCCCCCCCACACGTCCGTGGGTTTACAGGCACGTTTCAATCAGACCCATTTACCTACCGTGCCAAGGATCAGGAGACCGACCGCTTCAGCCGGAGTCCCAGAGGGTCTTGGAATTGTCATGAGTCTTTGCATGGACTAACATTTTACTGTGGGCAACTCATTTAGACATTACAACCAATGTAATGTCTGACCGACATTCCGACTGGACCGTGACGGCTTGAATTACATAGCCTGGTCAAATCCTCCCTGCCAGATGATGGGGGGGTGGACTGAAAGGACAGTCGGATCGACGTTACGTTTACATGGACAATTTGACCTCAGTGTCAGCATTCACTTTCCACGGTGACAGGGGGGAGGGAGGGGGGGGCGGTTTGTGCGGGAGGGAGGGCGATTGAGAGATGGGAGCTGAGTTGTGAGCAGGGGGCACCACCCTGGCGGTCTGGGAGGCGTGAGGGCAGATAAAGGCTTCACACTGGAGTCCGGATCAAGTAAACAGCCATGTACACGATGATTGTCAGCCCCCGAGCCTTGGATGTTTCTCTCTGAATCCCTGGGACTGTCCTGGCGGTACCCTGATAAGCTGGCAGCATCAAAGACTCCCAACCCCGGGTTCTGTTGTGCTAATTAATGCCTTCCCCATCTCTCCTTCATCGCTCCATTCGCTCTCCGCGGTTCCGTTCCCTCCCCCGCGCGCTTGATCGCGTTAAAGATCAGTTGCTCCTTAGCTGTGTTCACCATTCAGAAATAAACACGGCAATTCACACTCCCCTCTGCTGCATGCTTTGACAGTGAAATGTGATTTGTTTTGCTTTCCCGGTTATTTGCGATGCAAATCTCAACACGCTAGCTGTGAAACTTTGTTAATATGTCCACTAGAAAAAGAAACTGACAGGACAGTTACTGTGGACTGGTGGGCTTTGGACTTTCTGTTCCTCTCTTATTTAATTCTAATTTCTCACTGTGCTTCATCCATTTGCAAGATTGGTCTGTGAGAAATTAGTAAGGAAATGTGTGTTTAACTAGTGGAGTGTTTCATTATGTTGAAATGTAACTTAAAACCAAGGAGCGGACGCATATTTCCTCTATTTGGGCTGATTTCACTTTGATGGTTGACAAATCTTTAACAGCTCTACCTGAGATTAGTGGAGACTCAAGTCAGTGCCTAGAAACAGGGTGCTGTTTGGGACCCGAACCGGTAATTAACCATGGTTTGTGTTTCATCAGGGACCTTTCCTCACGTTGAGATGTGTGTGAGCGTTAACGGGGAGATGAAAGCAGGGGTGTTATTGTATGATTAGAGCTGTAACGAAACATTGACTCCGTAATGACCTCTTTCATCAGTCAACGGTGTCTGGCCTCTCTAGGCTGCCCCATGCCGTGTGTGTGTGTGTGTGTGTGTGTGTGTGTGTGTGTGTGTGTGTGTGTGTGAGATCATACACGTGTTTGTTCATGTGTGTCCATGTGTGCACGTATATGCATGAATTTTTGCTTGTGTGTGTGGTCTCCTGGCTATTACAGTATGTGTGTGTGTCTAATTGTCCACGTGTGTCTCTCTCTCTCCGTGTCTGTGTCTCTGTGTGTGTGTCTGGTCTCCATTAATGTGTGTCTGAGTGTCTTTGCGCGTGTCTCTTCCTCCCTGTGTGTCTGGGTCTCTCTCCGTGTGTGTGTGTGTGTGTGTGTGTGTGTGTGTGTGT
>JACXGJ010008178.1:0-12232 GCA_016801105.1 Esox niger | reverse complement strand
GACCTTGTCTGCATCCCAAACTGCACCCTTTTCCATAAGAAATGCCCTACTGTTAAGACGCCCATAGGGCTCTGTTGAAAAGTAGTTCACTCTAGGGGAATGGCGAGGCATTGTATAGGCAGGTCCTGGTATCTAGCCTGTTTTATGCTGGCTGCTGTTAGAGACTTGCCCTCTGGCTCTCCATGATGATGGAGGGGTTATGTCGTTTCCCCTGCTTTGATGCCTAAATATGTTCCCTTGATGGGTCTGTATGGGGGTCCGTCCAGCCCTGGGCATTGACTGCCTGATGACCAACACTGTTGCATTGTGGTACTTAATATGCATGTGTGTGTGTATGCCCTGTTTTTCTAGTCCAATCCTTTGACTCACAAGGTGGTGCTGGAAAGCTAGACTGTTAGTCAGGTCATATTCTTGTTGTGGTTGATGTCACCATTACCCATAGTTGCAATATACTCCCAGGCAAACGTATTTATGAAGTACTGTTAAGAAATTATTTCATGTCATACTTAGAGACAATAATTTAGTACTTCAAAGAGATAAATTTAGTACTGTTATGTAATGTAATACTTTAGAGAAGCTTAGGGGGCTCTAAGACCTACCCCTGAACAACAGATTACTTTTCTATTTCAGTATGTGTCCGCCCACTTGTCCCACACCAATGAATGCCCAACCCCTTCCCTGACCATTTCCACCATTCTGCTTGACACACAGTGCGACAGGTCAGCCAACACACCTGACAAGCCCTGCTTGCCTGCCCTCCCACCCCCCGTCTGGCCCCCAGTCTGTTGAGCTCTCATTCCACACCTTGTCTTCTTTGGCACAACATGAAAACCGGAATTCTATTACATGTGGTGCAAGGAGTGGAATAGGCGCTGAACAGATGGTTCCTGGTCGAGCTCCTCCTTTCTCCGTGCGCTCTCACTTCTTTGGAGCACTGCGAATGGGGTAATCAAAGTGACAGTAACCATCGCAACAGCCCACACCTCCCCCCCACCTGAGCAACATTTGGTGGCAGTTTAACGTGTTGGAAAGTAATTGGGTCGTGCAAAAAGAGGGGAGATGTGTGGGGCGGTTTTGTGCCCGGTGACCCGTGGTTGACAGATCTATTGCCTTGCCTGGTACCTGAAGACACTTAGGCTTTAGCTCTGCTAGTTAACACAGTCTTGAGGAGATCTTGACGCAGGTGATCAGAAAGAACATTCACAATTGAAGGCACTGCGTCTGTTTTATGTTCAAACCAACCCATTCAGTGTGTGTCAGCAGACACTGTTAATCCAGTATTGGTACATTATACCTGATACCACTGTGTACACGTGTGTACACACACACACACACACTTAACTCGATTGCTAGAAGTGGTCCAACAACAGATATTAGTTTCCTGAATCCAGGCCAATAAACACTATTGTAACTGACACTCAGTCAGTTGGATGCAATGTGAAACAACTAGTCACATTACACTGATGTACCAACATCACAAACAGCGTCAGACCATGCCAGTAGGTCAGGTGTTGAGGTGGTACAGAGAGCCAGGCTGGTGTGTGACGCCAGCCTGGCTCTCTGACACATCCAGGAAAAACTAACAAAATATAGTCTGTAATCCAAAATATATATAATATATAAATATTTTCGGAGCAATCCAAAATGGCTTATTTTAAATAACCTTGCGTAGGAGTAGCATCTGGAAGAAATAAAATTAAACAGACATTGTAGCCTAATAAAACTGACCATGGATAGCATCATATGTACTGTATATAAACCCCATCAGTGTGGGACTTAAATGTATCTATACGGGTCAGGGTTTCGTGATGTTGACAGCGTTCCCTCGGGAGGTTCTGAAAAGGCGTGAAGGGAGATTGTGTGGAGGACAGGGATTTAGCTAGTTATCAGAGTAACAGCACTGTTTAGCCTGTCAGGCTGAAAGATGGAGTTGTTTTTAGCTAGGGTTAATCAGGCAGGAGATGTAGACAGAAGGGTGAGGAATAGGGGAAAGGAGGAGAGAGGGAGTGTGACCGGGAGCAGGGAAGAGAGGGAGGCGAGAAAAGAGACAGGCAAGGAAGGTGACAGGGAGGAGGGGATGCAGAAAGGTGGGAAAAGCAGGGAGGGAAGGAAAGACTGAAAAGAGCAGACAGAAGAGAGCAAACGGGGGAAGAGAGTACGCAGAGAAGAGAGGAGAGATGAGGGAAGGATGAGCGTGCTGCGACCCGTCTCGGAGTGGACCGGTTTACCCGTCTCGGAGTGGACCGGTTTACCCGTCTCGGAGTGGACCGGTTTACCCATCTCGGAGTGGACCGGTTTAGTGTGATTATAGTCTTCTTGCTCCTGATCAGCCAGTAATAACGATTGTGTGGTCTAACTATACTCATGAGGACCAAATGTCCCTATGAGTATAGTAAAACCAGAAGAAATTGGACTTAACCGCAACCTTTGGCCGGTCCACTTCTTGCTCAGTGTTTAGGGTCAAACTTAGAATTAATTTTAAAGTTAGAATTGGGGTTTCTTTAAGGTCCAGGCATTGTTGGTTAAGGTTAGACATTACACCTGGGTAAAGTTTAGAAATACCTCAGTAAAGTAACAGTTAAGGGTTAAGGTTAGGTTTTCTGGTCCCCATGAGGTTAGCTGTGCGTGCGTGCGCCCTACCTGAGTATATAGCAGCACATTGTAACTGTGTGTGTAGTAACTTGACTCAACGGGGAAACTGCAGCTGGGTTGCCCATCAGTGTCTTCAATTATTTAAAGTCCTACTCTCCTTTTCACCTCATTTAACACCTGATTTACTTAACAAAGAGCCTGTCTCTGTAGTGGTCCTGAAGAGAGGGTGGAAGTGAGCGGGAGACGGGGAGACACGGAGGAGAATTGAGGGAGAGGGACAGAGGAGAGAGGGAGAAGTGGTGGAATGAGGGAGGGTGAGAGAAAGGTGCAGGAGATGAAGAATTGGGGGAGAACAGGGGATGGAGAAAGTTGAGAAAAGGGGAGGATAGAAAATAAGGACACCACTTAGCAACACGGCTCTTTCACTTTCTGGTGCATTAATTTTAACACTAAACGAATAATTCAAAGATGGTCAATACTCACATTATGATGTTACCCACAAACTCCACTTATTTTTATTTAATCTCTCAGGGAGCGAGATAATGCTAATTATTTTCTCAATGACGCCATTACGTGTATGTATATCTTAAACAGGAATGATATACTTTTAAACTTTGATTGCACTTTTTCAGCTTACATTTAAGTACAGTGACTTGTTTTTATTATTTAAAGAAAAAGAGAATACGGAAAAAGATTGCGACAGGTGAATTTACAATTTCACAAAAAAATACAATAAGCAGTATATTCCACTTGACAATGTTCTTTTCTTTGATTTCATAAAGCCTAACGTAAATGTAAAACATACATTTAACAATTTAGTTACTTCTGTTTTGGTTCCACTTTCTGTGGGTTTGAGGATATTATAATTCAACTTAGCAACATAACACAAAGGGTTCTGTGCCCTTTAACCATGTCCTCCCGCAAGTTCCGATTCTCACTCATTGGTTGAGATACTAATGAATATTAATGAATATGCGGACCTAAACACAACCCTGGTACAAGCACCAACCTCCCTGTCCCCTAAGTAATGTGCAGAACACAGCCAGCCATTCCATCTTCCTGGTTTTATACCAGATGCCTCCATTTCCTTCTGCTTCATTTGCAGGGAGGGCATATGAAACCAGCAAACACACACACACACAATCTGGTTCCATGCCTTTTTCCTGCTCAGTTAGAGGCCTCAATTTGATTAACGACATCATGGCACCAGAGAATTAGCCTCCTCATCCTGACGTGCCTGTGTGTGTGTGTTTGCGCGCATCCACGTACTGTCTGTGTCTGTGCCCCCCTCCCACTGCCCCACATTGTCTGGTTCAGCAGAGTGTGTGTGTGTGTGTGTGTGTGTGTGTGTGTGTGTGTGTGTGTGTGTGTGTGGTCAAGGCCTTTTGCTGTTCATGACTCTGTCATACAGCAGCCTTGGGGGGGGGGGGTTGGGGGAGTGTTGGGCATCACCTGAACACTGAGGATGGCTTTTCTGCAAAATTATCCTATCCTGGAAAAAACTAAATATTGAATATTTTAGCCCACAGATTTGAGAAAGAGACTGAAGAATTGCAGTGGGCGATACTTGGAGAGCAAAAATGAAAGTTTTTCATTTATTATTTCATTTTATTCCATCACTCACATTCTAACAGGTCCCCTGTGTTTTATTTTGTTTACCTGTTTAGTGCTACAAAATAATGAAGAATAAATAATGTCTCTGTGTGTGTGTCAGCAATACAGTTACCTCAGGCTGAAGGGTACTGTGTTATCTGGAAAATTCAAGATGTAACTGGCCTCTCTGTCCATCTCTGCCTTCTCCTGTGGTTGTTTACCTGCCAGGATGAAGCCCACAAGCCTTCTAGATGGCATTGCCCACCATTTGTCAACCCATCAGAGGCCAAACACAATTCCTCCATCGTGAATATTCTTCCTCGTGTTGATAAAACATGTCCCCGCCACCCCCTTGGTTTGAATTTCCAAGACAGTAAAACACATGCCAGGCAGACCCAGAGCCCCCCCAGGCAGACCCAGAGCCCCCCCAGGCAGACCCAGAGCCCCCCCAGGCAAACCCAGAGACCCCCCAGGCAAACCCAGGCAAACCCAGGCAGCTACATAAACAGGCAGGCCCGTGATAAGCTGCTGTCCTTAATGAATATTCACATTCATCATTATTGTGTGTGTGTGTGTGTGTGTGTGTGTGTGTGTGTGTGTGTGTGTGTGTGTGTGAGCAGCTGTGGCCGTGGGCCCCATGGGGGCTTTACTACTGACATTGGATCAGTTTTACCTCTAATCTGGGCCAGCTGTTGACCAGCACAGCCAAGCTTCAGGAACTGATGCCAGAGCAGCATAAGAGCAATGGGTCAAGCCAAGAAAGCAGGAGGGCAAGGAGCCAATGAGGTAAGGCCAAACAGCTACATGACAGCAGTTGTCTCATTGGACTTAAGGAACGTTAGTTAGTTAGTTATTAGTTAGCGGTCATTATTATCACAGCCTATACCTACACTACTGGTAAAAATGTTGGGTCACTTAGAAATATCCTTGTTTTTGAAAAAAAGCTTATTTTTTCCCTCTAAAATAACATAAAATGTATCAGAAATTCAGTGTAGAAATGTGCTGATTTAAAATGGAATATCTATAAATGCGCACAGTGGCCCATTATCAACATCCATCACTCCTGTGTTCCAATGACACCTGTATTTGCTAATCCAAGTTAATAATTTAATAAAAGATTGATTGATTAGAAACATTAGCACTATTTGCGATCAAATTAGCACTGTTGAATACTGTTGATCTGATTGAAATGCATAAGACTGGCCTTTTTAGACTAGTTCAGTATCTTCAGCATCAGTATTTGTGGATTCGATTACAGGCTCAACATGGCCAGAAACAAAGAACTTTCTTCTGAAACTCATCAGTTTCTTGTTCTGGGAAATGAACACTCCTGGTTGAGTAACGGCACCCTGCTAGGCAGTTCTGGAGATAAGCCTCTGTAACCCAGGAAGACAAGACCAGAACTCCATCCCAAACTGCTTTAACGAGACAGACTAGGCATGTGTGGAACATAGACCTGACTTTAGGCTGCTGCATTTGTAACTTCAGAATCACCAAATATAGGTAAAGATAAAACAAACTCTCAATATATCTCTCAACAATTTTGTGCTATCCAAATTATTTATATTCATGTCTTACGTTCAAAATACATACTGCTTCATGTCTGAAAGTAGATGTTTTCTTCTCCCCTCAGTCTCAGACAGGGCCTTGAGTCTGTTGCACCAGTGTTTGCCAGCCAATTAGACTGGCTTCCTGCTGGATATCCCCCATCTCTCCACTCCTCTATTGCTCCTCTGGGACAAGTGTGTATTCACGTATTTGTTTGTGTGTCGCTTGTAATTGGATAAGCTTCACTGTTGTTTTTGCCCAGCCATCCAACCATAACCAGCCAGCACGTGTGTGTTTGTGTTTGTGACTGGTTAGTTAGATCCACAGCCAATTCAATGACTGGACCATACAGAATGTGGCCTTTGTTCTAACTTCTAAAAAGTTTGATATAGTGACACCCTAGCCGCTTTGTTGTTGTAGTTCCAGTAGATTATTATTTCAGTGGTATCTGTAGATGTCTGAGGACTTCTCAACTTCATTACGGGAAAATCACTTTAAAAAAATCCTCATAAGTTGTTACAAATTCACATTCGATTCGAACGTAAATTCACCTCTGAATCAAACGATGCTATAGAGATGAACTTTGACGATCTCCCCGAAGTATGTTAAGGATGTCCTCCTGCCGAACGATAATGGCATGGATTTATGATTAAGCATTGAGCTTTGGGAGGAGCTTAAAGGAAAGCAAATGAAAAGCGACAGGATTTGAACTGGCTCGACCAATGAGCTGTGGCGCTGCACCGGTGAGTTTATCCCAGACCCTGATTCGACTGTTTACCAGTTTAGTGTTCATAAATCTGTTGTGTGATGTGTCCTGTGTATATATATGTGTGGGACAAAACAACCCCCTGTCTCTGTCTTTCCCCCTTGTCTCTGACCTAATGTAGGTTTGGCTAGGTGTTCCCGGTCAACGTGTTCCAGGAACAGCCCATCTCTCTCTTTCTCTCTGGGATGAAACAAGCTGCCACTGTGAGGAGGAGGGATATTCAATGCTTTGTTTAGGCAGTTAGCCATGGCCTCCTACAATCCTGCGGAGCCTTGGGAGGGAGGGAGGGAGGGAGGGAGGGAGGGATGCATCAGAACAAAATCTGAAAAAACACCATAAATGCTTTATTTTAATCCACTAAAACGTTAGAGGTTGTCGACAGTCAAGTACGCGACTAGACATCTTTCTCTCTTCGAGATTCACCTGTCTGTCAGTGTCAGGTACGATTCAATTCAATAGGTGCTTCATTGGCATGAATGGATGGTTGCCACTGTTGCCAAAACAAACGTGTTTAGGTAGCAATAGTGATCCCGTACATAAACAAATACTATGAAACTATATCTGTCTTTATTTCTCTCTCCGACTCTCTCCACACCTCTCCATTTTTCTCTATCCTTCTCACTATCTCTTTCACCCAATCTCCATCTCACTGTCTTTATCCCTCTGTCATCCCTCTCGCTTGATTGGTCTACATGTTATCTGTGTATCCATTCTTCTCTCTGGATGTTATGTTTTTATCAGTGACACTACAGTAGGTGGCCACCCAGGGCACATCCCGAGGACAGTGAAATCTCTCCCCTATGACAGACAAATACACACACATGAACACACAAGATATGACACAACCACTGTGTGTTTATTCAGGTAGATCCTCGGTGACTGCTAATATACCTTTATTTCTATGATAATCTCTCTACTCTGTTACCCTCCTCTCAGTCAGGGACAGAGGGATTAAAGAGAGGCAATAAAAATGGAGGGAAAATATGACAGCAAACCTCCATCCATGATTGCTCTTTCAGAATAAAAGTTCACATGCTTTTTTTAGATTAGGAAAAATGTTACCCCAATGATTGGGGGTGGAGCATCTTTACCCCATAACTAGTGTTCTTTTAATTATTTTCTACTCATTGTCCTGTTGACAAACTTGATTATAATTATTCCTTCAGGATATGATTTTGTATTTAATTAATTATTCCCATGGTACATCTTGGCAATATATGCATTATTACATTATGCTAATGAAGTAATTTAAATTCAACTGAATTGTGATAGAGAGACATAATGGTTAGAGTGAAAGAGAAGTAGAGGGCAAGTAGGAAAGGGGAGAGAGGAGACAGAATAAGAGAGAGAGAGAGTGAGGGGGGAAGAGATATTTATGGGAAGAGAAACAAAGGAATACGATGAGTGTGTTAGGGAGGCGGGGAGAGAAGAGTGAGGGGGAGAAATAATTTGGATATATAGAAAGGGAGGATGTATATGGAATGGGGCAACAGCAGGTGTGTGTGTGTGTGTGTGTGTGTGTGTGTGTGTGTGTGTGTGTGTGTGTGTGTGTGATAAAATGATGGCCAAGGACTAATTAATAGGTTGTAAAAGCAGGTGGAAGATGCTTGATATCTGTCATTTAACACACACGTGCACGGACAAACACACACACACCTTGAGAATGGAACCTGATAGTGGATTCCGCTCCCGTGGGCCTTACTGGCTGCTGTCCCACTCGCTCCCCTACTAACAACCTACACAGCTCGGGTTTCAATAAGTGTGTGTGTGTGTATGTAATGTATGTGTGTATTCGTGTTGTGAATGGTTACTTAATCATGTCAGTGTGCTTTAACAAGGGTGCGTGTGTGCGCGTGTGCGCGTGTGCGCGTGTGCGCGTGTGCGCGTGTGCGCGTGTGCGCGTGTGCGCGTGATGCGTGTGCGCGTGTGCGCGTGTGCGTGCGTGCGTGCGTGCGTGCGTGCGTGCATCTCAGGTGAATTGTTGTTCATGAGCTTGGAATGGGAGGTCTGTAATGAGTGTGATTTGAGGACAAACAGGAGTGACAGTTCATCTCCTCTTTCAATGCCTGATCCATCTCTTCCTTAATTTCCTCCTCCACTTCCTGTTCCAAATTCTTTTTCACGTCCCTCATCTTTTTTTATATTCATGACCTCCTTTTTCCACCTTTCTTAAATTGATCCCTTCATTCTTTCATTGGGATCGTAGGATCAGTGGCGTATATTCACTAAGCCGGAGGAAAGCCATGCTTCCTCCCTAAAATACGACCAATATAAAACCGAAAAAACATGAGGAAGGGTTCATCTTTAATTTCATCTTTGAAAATCATCCGATTGGGAGAAACATCATCCTGTATTTTAGTATGACTCAGCAATGTCTGTAATTCTGTATGGCCGTCATACTACTTGATTGATCTAAGCCAGTTCATCTCTTTATAAAGCAAATATAAAATAATAAGCCAATGAGCTTTGAGCTGATCAGTGCTGTGGGTGGTCCTTGCTCAAGAACGCCCCCTTTAGGTCAGTACTGTTCTAGTGGGTCCAGGTCTGTCAGTACTGTTCTAGCAGGTCCAGGTCTGTCAGCACTGTTCTAGGAGGTCCAGGGCCCAGGTCTGTCCGTACTCTTCTAGCGGGTCCAGGGTTCAGGTCTGTCAGCACTGTTCTAGCAGGTCCAGGGCCCAGGTCTGTCCGTACTCTTCTAGCGGGTCCAGGGTTCAGGTCTGTCAGCACTGTTCTAGCTGGTCAGGCTCTGCTGTATGCCATGAGCTGTGGGAGCGACCTTCAGGCACAAATCATCTGCGAAGATCTGACATGCAGATTAACACAAGGGGCTGAGGATGTTTCTGGAAGCGTTGTTGATAGAAATGTCAAGGAGCACAGAGTTGAGCTTGCAACCCACACAAAGGCACCACTCATGTTTCATTCATAGTTATTATTATTTCTTACTATTTTCCACCCTGCTTATAGATACAGTGTCATATTTCTTATCACTTTCAATAACATTGGCGAACACCGTCTGTAGCAAAGAGTCAAATTGTAGCAAAGAGGGTGCGCAATGTGTAAATTTAATTTTGGGTGGAATGTTTTGTTATGAACCCAATTAGCCTTTTACTTTACAAGGAAGAACTCTTTCACTCTCGCCACGCCAGTGTTTCACTGTGATGACTAGCGACCCCTAATGGACAGAAATCCAACCGTGCTGAGACCGGCCACAGTTTAAACACACATACCAGAACATCAATTATTTGAACTGATCTGGCTATACATTTTTAGGGAGAACCAGACCTAATTGTGTTAATGAGCTAAATTAACAAACTATAAACATGCACGGGTAGAGTGAAAGAGAGGGAGAAAACCCTAAAATACACCTCAACCTAATCCTGTCCTTATCCTCAATAACCTGACATTCATGCCTAACCCTAATTCTATCCACAGCACCTAAACCTTAGGAACATTATGTCCTATTTCTGATTTAACCATAGTTTGGAAATGTATGTATGTATGTATGTATTTTACAGCTCCAGAAAAAATCTACCTTTTTCTTTCCTTTCCAAAATAGTTGAAAAGGAATGTTTTGAGTGAGCAACAGCAGTGTTGTATTTGTAGTGGTCCCTTCATTTTCACCCTTATGTACTTCAGTCCAAACCTTCCTTTTCGACTTTTTTGGAAAGGGATAAAAAAGGTGCAGTCGTCTCTTGATTTTTTTTCTGTGGCTGTATATTTACTTATTGGTTTAACCACATTTAGTTTTGTCCTCCTTAATATAGTAATACCTGTTCAGACACACTAACACACAAACCCACACACATACTGACAGAGGGTAGGTTACTGTATGGCAGTGATAAGGGACATTTACACATGGCTGTAAATTAACCAGTGTTCCTTTATACATTAATCATGAGAACGAATCAATTATGAAACTAACCGTAAACCAACACCAGTCTGGTTGGTTTGTGGTTGCCTGGTAACCATGTCCCATTTTAAATGCCATCATTGTTGCCGGTAACCAGAGTGCCCACATTACCCAGAGTGCTGTGGTGGCGGGGAGTAAATAAACAGATCTCTGTGTGTGTGTGTGTGTGTGTGTGTGTGTGTGTGTGTGTGTGTGTACTGGATGCGTGTGTGTGTGTTTGATTTTGTCCATGTACACACATTGTGTATATCCAAGCTGGCGTGTGTTTGTGCGTGCGTGCATGCACAAGTATGTGAAACAGTGCAGTTGTTGCTTGATTGATCCCATTGAAATAGGCAGCATAAGCCGTAACCAATACAACCACATCCCCTACAGTCATAACCGATACAACCACATCCCCTACAGTCACATCCCCTTCAGTCATAACCGATACAACCACATCCCCTACAGTCAAATCCCCTTCTGTCATAACCGATACAACCACATCCCCTACAGTCACATCCCCTTCAGTCATAACCGATACAACCACATCCCCTACAGTCACATCCCCTTCAGTCATAACCGATACCACCACATCCCCTACAGTCAGATCCATTACAGGTCACATACTCTACTGCCACCTATACTACAATACAATGTGATCATACTCGTTACAATCATTACAGCTAAATCCACGATCCAGAATTTAATAAACGGATAACATGGTAAACGTGTAACATATAATCGTATAACATCCTAATTGTTTTCACAGCTAGTGAAAACAATAAGGAAATACCCTCATAGAACACTGGATAATATGTAGGCTTTGCCTTGCCACAACTGGAGAAAAAGAAGTAGGGCATTGCATGGTGGTTAAATTTGACCATGTACAGCTTGACGTTAGGATTTAAGCTTCTTTACACGCTCAACAATGTGTTTACTTAGATCCTTAGTCCTCAAACGTAGGACGCTGATAACAGAACGGTGTTACAGCAAACACATTAAACACCTCAGCTTAACAACTTCAACATCCTCTCTTCTCAAAACAACTACAGTTAGAGGAGATAAACAATGCTCTAAAAGACAGAGCCAGGGTGGTTTTGAAGAGGCGCGTGTGTGTGTGTGTGTGTGTGTGTGTGTGTGTGTGTGTGTGTGTCACCTTGTAAATATCCTGTGTATTTGTGACAGTGAGTGTTTGTGTGTGTATGTCACCTTGTAAATATCCTGTGTGTTTGTGACAGTGAGTGTGGCAGTGTTCTCCAGAGTGACCTGGGAGAATAACACCAGAGAGGGCCGCTATCTGGGACACATCCTGCTACCGGTGAGAAAATGGTCCTGTGTTTGGATATTGTGTGCATTTGTGTATGTGTGTGTAACTGTAGTAAAATGAAACGTGCACACGTTGTTTGGACCTGGAGGTAAAGAGGTAGCTGTGTGGGTCAGATGAGGGGTGGAAAGCGGTGAGCCCAGGGTGTAAGTCCATTTAGGAAGAAGTAGGAGGGTGTAGGTGAGAACTGCCAGTGTGTGTGACTGGATGGACCAAACCAGTCAGAGCAAAGGTGGGAGACACAGGAGGCAGGGACGTCTTAGAGAAGTCTGCCTCAGCTGGGCGAGAATGGGATGGGTTAGAGGAGGCTGGGGAGGCTGGCAGGAGAGGACAAGGGGAGGGGAGGTTAGAGGGAGGCTGGCAGGAGAGAACAGGGGAAGGGGAGGTTAGAGGAGGCTGGGGAGGCTGGCAGGAGAGGACAAGGGGAGGGGAGGTTAGAGGGAGACTGGCAGGAGAGAACAGGGGAAGGGGAGGTTAGAGGAGGCTGGCAGGAGAGGACAAGGGAAGGGGAGGTTAG
>JACXGJ010008177.1:0-28020 GCA_016801105.1 Esox niger | reverse complement strand
TGGGGAACCTATTTATGTTGAGTGTTTTACCACAGTGGTGTGGTTTATTTTGGTTGTTAGCCGTAGGCTATACGTGTCACCCGGTCAGTGTCTGGTTTATGTTTGTATGTTTGTTACTTTGTTCATCCTTCAATTAAAACAATGGATAACTACCTCCATACCATCTCTGCGCCTGTGTCCTTCCACCAATTCTACCAGACTCTTGACACTCATTGCATTCTTGGGAATCTTCAATTTCTTATTAAATTGTATGACTAGTTAAATGTATGACTAGTTACATCAATTTGGTTGACTCATGGCATAACAAGCTTCTTAATATACCCTTCAAGCTGAAAGGAAAAAAAACATTCTCGATGTGGTAAATGTCTGACTACTTGCAGCATGCGTTCAAAAATTGTTAGACTGTCGGTGGCATCCAATTTCTGTTGGGTTTGTGGTCCTACTGCTGAGTTTAGTGCAGGCTTTCCTATCAGCATGGGATAGGGTTAGGGTCAAAATGTTGAAAAGGATTTGAGTGAGGAACAGAAGGGTTAAAATTAAGAGACCACTGCAAATTTAACGCTTCTGTTCCTCACTCAAATCTTTCCTTATCAACTTTTTTGTAAAGAAAATAAAAAGGTGCGGTGGTCTCAATTCTTTCCGGATGTGATGGTGAGGTGACGGAAAGCTCCGTCATCTCCCGCTTTTTCCCAGTTTCCCATGGTTCACAAACTCACCCTGGTCTCCATTGTCTTGTCTCCAATTGTCACTCACACCAGGTCCCAATTAAGTCATCAGTATGTGTTTAAATGTTTCTTCTCTGCTCTCCTCATTTGTCGGCCATTGTTGCTTGTGTATTCCATTTTTGTCAACTTGTTTTGCTTTATTTCAGATTATTCAAAGTGCTTGGTGTTTCTTTTATAATAAAAGATTAGCATCGATTGCTACCCTTTGCCTGCTCCTGGTTCCTCCTCTCCACTACACCCAATCCTGAACCCGGAGCTGAATAGCCAGAGCATCAATTAATCTACTAGTTTTCACCAAACTATATAAAATAGTCAAAAAAATATATAAATATTGTTTGTTTTAAATGGTTAATGAATTTGGAAAAATACAATAATGTGTTTGCATTGAAGGTCTTATGCAAAAGAAACGATAAAAAACTATACATTATTAACGATTATTTCTAAGAAAACAGGCGATAGTATTTTCATTTATTTATTAGGCCCTACAAATGTACAAAATGAAAATTACACAGCCAATCTATGCGACATGAATTTCCTATAGATGACATGAATAAGTTATAAAAAAACGAGCCGAGTGATTAGAAAGAGACGTGGTCCAGTGCGTCTTTTCAGGGCTCTGCTGGGGGTTCTAGTGGGGCTATCGAGTTGATTCCAATGCATAGCACTACTGTTAAAGAACAGTTGATATTTTGTTTTGTGAAACATATTTTAGCCTAATTGAATGAACACACAAGCTCATTGTTTGCGAGGGTGGTATGTCCTGATTCGTTTAACACATCTAGATGTGAATACCAGGAAATTAAAGCTGACATTCTCGCTGAAAGTCTCGATTTGTGCCTCTTGTATCTCTTTGTAATTTTGATCCGCCATCTTGGCTTTTGGCAAGGGGGATTCAAATCTCTTCCCATGAAGATCATGACTCATTTCCAAATCTGACTGAGTTTGACTACGCGTTTTGTAACAAACTTGACTAATATGTTTTTAAGGACTTTCATTGTCTGGGTAGTAGACTAGGCATGCTGGACTAGTTTTATCATACACGACAAAAATAACCTTTTCACATCGAGTCCAACTTTTTCTTGTTTTGTCTGTATGCATAGCAAACAGATCCAAATTCTTTCATCTTTGAAAGATCAGGCTTCCTCCAAGCAAACATGTAGTGTGGAGTCTGTCCTACACGTTTATTGTAACACCTGTTGCGAATTACTGCAGCAGTCATTACAGCATATGTCCACAAATTCTTTGGTAGGTTGCTATCAAGTAGCATGCATCAAACAGTGTTCTGCAATTTCTCTCAGCAGTCCCATTCTGATGGGATGATTAAGGGGCTGAAGACTCATGTCTTATGGCATTCTTATTGAGCAGTGACTGGAACTCTTTTCCTGTGAACTCTGTGCCATTATCTGACCTGACACGCTTTATTTCCCCATAAGGGTCCAAATCAGCAATAAACTAATACAGTAAAATACATTATAACTCTTTGCTTTTAGGCAATACACGAAAACTGCCCCTGAATAATCATCCATACATGCTAGAGTGTATCTGAAACCATCTTTTGCCTCTAGTTCAATAGGGCCAGCCAAATCAATGTGCACAAGCACAAGTGCCGCTTTTGCCTTTTCATCAGGCTCTCTGTTCCTGCTCTGAATACATTTTCCCTGTGTGCAGACTTCACAGTTCAGGCTAGATTTGTCTTACCTGTGATTTTCATTCTCTCAGTCACATTTTCTAACTTTGACACATCCTCAAAATTACAGTGGCGAATAATTCTGTGCTGTGTGAATATCATAGCACCCATGACATCCATCATCATTTTCATCACTTAAAGAGTTAAGATAGTAAAGTCTTTCATACTCCTCGATGTCGAAAGTGGTACCGTCTTTGAGGATGAGCTGGTTACACCCCTGTTGAATGTTAACTGAAGCTCCGTTGGCTGTCGCTGCTTTAACTGAGAAAATGTGCTGCGGAAACGAAAGCACGTACAGCGCCTTCGTCAGCATTGTTTTCCCCCAACAACCCGTGTTGTTTCTCAAGAAGACCTCCGCTGTACCTCTCCTCTCCGCGACACCATTCGTTCTTGTTCCGTCAGCCAGCTCCATATAATGTTTTTCCGGTTTGAAAGTCTCGTCAAACTCCTTAAACTTTCCGAAGTCTGTGACTATTTGTGATGCTGCCATCAGCACTTTCTGTTTCAGTCCACAAACCTGACAGTCACTTATTCTGAATGCAAATATGTGTCCTTCAGCATCTGTTGCTTGTTTCACATTGTCTCATTTTTCATCTGCAATTTTCGTCTGTATGATTGGAGCTCTTGCTAAAACCACATCACTGCCTCCGTTCTCTGCGGTCTCTAGTAACGGTACATTCCTGGGCCCCTTCTGGCCGCAGTTGAAGCAGGTTCTCGGTCCCTTTATCTCTTCCTCTTGGCCAGCCTTCATCACTTCGTCATCAGTGGAAATGGCGCTAAACCTCTCTGCTTTCGTAGCTCCTCAACTTGGTTTTGAACTCGCCAAAAGTTGTCTGCTTGTCACTCTGCGTTGTGGATGGCAAACGGCTTAAATGATTCGGGCAAACCTTTCAGAATCATTGCAATCAACAGCCCATCACTTAAAGTCTCATCAGCATTCCTCAGTGCTTTAATAGCCGTCTCAGCACGAATGATATAGTCCGTAACACTTGAGTTAGTGGCTTTCTGAAGAGAAGTTAGCTCAGTGTAGAGGCTAATCACACGTGGCTTCCCTTTACCTGCATAGTGTTCCCTCAATATTTTCAACGCTTTTCTCCCATCATCTGCTGCTTCTCTCATTACCAGGGAAAGGCTTTTATCATCCAAAACCTGTATCAATTCGGTGTAGGCTTTTTCATATTTCTCTCAGTCTTCTTCATCTTCATCCACGCTCAATATGGCGGCCTTTAGGCCCAGCAAACGCAAGTGTCCCAAAAACGTTGTCTCCCATCACTCTGTTTTTTTCATCTCTGTCGAAACGTAATCTATTCCATCCACTTCCATGTTCCCTTCTGGGCCCTAACCCGTTGGTGCTGTCATCTTCTGGGCAGGAAAACCGGCTTACTTATCAGAGGAATAATCAAACATGCTCATCGTTGGCGTTTCAACCAGAACGGAGAGCCACTTTATTATGTACATGCGCAGTTGTACATCTCTTATAGGGCATGACTGTACCAGTGTAAGAACACACTTTAACAACACATTAGTCTATATGTTAACAAGATGATAGGATGTCTGTGCGATTTTGTTTCTCTTTCCCTCATAAATGTCACTGCTTTTGTGGCAGTGAAAATAATTACTTCTAAAAAGTGGCTATGAGTGTAATGCTACATTGTATTGCAGATTATTTTCAATGCATGTAATCAACGTTACGTAGCGTACCGAAAGCCTTTCTTATCCTTGCCCTATCAGAATATAGACTACAGATCAAATATTAGGTCCACCTCAAAAATATAATGGAAGATAGAAGACGAAGATGTTTTTTTTGTTTTTAATTGTATAGAAAATGTTTTGACAGTGTTTTGATAGGCCATTCCGTCGCCAATAGCCCAACCTGTAACCTGATTTGGCGAGTGCTGTTCAGAATATTCTAACTTTATTGTTTATAATAAACATAATTTTCCTATATAATTTGGTATCTTAGTCTGCTAAATTGGATATGTATAATGTCTGTTGTAATAAATGTGCTTAAGATATCAAAGAAGAACTTCACTCATCCAAAACAAACATTGTTGAACCGATTTCTGAGTCACCAAGCCACAGTTTGAATATCTCCTGATGAAGTTCCAGGAGAATGGTCTACAAAAAGACCACAGTCAAGTCCCACCACCAGCCCCTGTGACAAAGATATTGATGTTCCTGTTGTACATGGCCAACCAGAACAGCTTTAGGGAGACGTCAGACAAGTTTGACGTGTCACAGTAAGCACACAAAATCATCCTAGAACTGCTCAACATCATTTGCCCAATAGGACCAACCTTCATCTCCTGGCCAAATGCTTGTGAGACGGCTGCGTCTGCTGCTGAGTTCCACCACCTTTGTGGGATCATTGATATCATCAGAACAATTGATGGGTGCCACACCATAAGAGGTGGGGACTACATGAACAGAAATTCCTTCTACTCTGTCCTTTATCCAGGGGATTGTAGACACGAGAGGGGGCGATTCATTGACATTTTTGCTGGACCACTGGGCAGGGTTCAAGATGCCAGTATGCTGAGGGACTCCAACCTCTTCACAACGTAGCAGGAGAAGATGGGCGAGTACAAATTGCTGGGAGACAGTGCGTACATTGGACAGGCCTTCCCATTTATCAGAACTCCTAAGCATGTCAATGAAGCTGAAAATATGAAAATAATTAGACTATAACTAATTTTTTGCTACCAATGTTTGTACATTCTGTATGTACGAGTAAATAAGTATTTTCCTCAGTTAACTATTTCACCTTTTTCTCACTGCCCACGACGAAGTGTATGTGATTAAAAAAGGCTCAGGTAAAATCCGAAACAATTATTTATTTACAATTAGAACTGGAAACAGTTATATAAAAGTTGCACACATTATAATATAACAATAACAGAATTAATAATACAAAATATATAACCATAAAAAGTATAACTGTAAACAAAAAAAATCCTAATAGAAGAAAAAAGAAGCAGAAGGTGTGTTTGTTTTAAGAAACATTAACAGTAAATTTGACTCACAGCTTGTCCAACAACCTGGACATCAATGACTCAAAGCCCTGCTGTGTTAGTGTCTCTTCATGGTGCAACTGACTGGCTTCTTCTGCCTCTTTTAGAACCTGCATCAAGGTGGGGTAAATGCAGAGCTGCATGCAGTGCCAGGTAGGGCAGTCACATTGCTGCTATGGCCTATCATCTCAGGTGTGCGTGCCTCGTGCCCCTCCGATGTCCTGACAACATGGAAGACTGCATCGTGCTGCCCTCCAAGAAGGTCGTCCATTTCTGAGTAAAATTGGAAGCACATGGCTGTCTTCCCAATAGTTATATTTTTGTCTTTCACATTCTTGTGCTCTCTTCTCCTGGCCTCCTTACCAGGGCAGAATGACTGCTTGAAATGGCTGCCCAACTTTCCTGCTGCATCCTTCCAAAGTAGTTTTTGGTTTGCCTTGGCAGATTTCAGTTAGGAGTTTAGGACTTTCAGGGTTTTTGGGAGACTATCCCCTTCAGCCTGTATGTTCTGCTGCATCACATCTTTTAAAATGTTTGGTCTTTTGTGAATCCCTCATTTGCTGGAATGAGCACAGGTAATGGTGAGCTGGACGCGGCCTCAGTGCTGCTGTCTAAAAGCTCTAGCCGTATACTGTAATCTAATGCAAACAGGTCTGGCAACCTTTTGATTCTTATGATAACTAAGTTCCTCTTGCCTGGAATGGTTCTCAATGGCTTACCCCCATTCCCATACTACAACTGGTCGGTATCCCTCACACCTCAGTTTGCTCAAAGTTACTATTTGTAAGATGTTCATGAGCCCATGTTTAGTGGTCACAGTTTCTTATTTGTCATGTTTCTTGTGTTCTCCAGCAGGATTTATTGTAATTTCTTACACTAACTGTCACGAGGCTGGTTGCAGGACAGAAACGCAGAGGCAAAAGGATATTGGTAATTCATGTTTTAATTCAGAAAGTAAAGAAAATAAACTTACAGCTCCTGTGACTTCAGGTGCATCTACAAACCACCAAACCAAAATAATCCACACAGAGTGTGGGGAAACATTCACATAAATGCATTCCCCAATTGGAGGCAGGTGTGGATTGTTGCCTCCTATTGGGGAGATCAAACTAAAATAGAGGTGCCTAGAGGCACCTTCTTTTGTCCTGTCCTGACTATGGCCCTAGCCCAGTGCAGAGATGGCTAGGAGCATAGCCAGGACATGATACTGACCTGTCACCTGCTTCAATCAGGTTGACCATGACCATGACTCCTCATTACGGTAGTACGTGGTGGGGTCCGAAGCTTTCTGAAATAACCGAAGAATGGAATGGTCCTGAGCATCCATAAATAAGCCCATGTTCATGTCCAAATAGACTAAAAGAAAAACCACATTGTTAACATCACACCATGATAGAGCCATTCATTTACTTATATACACCGACCAGCCATAACATGACCACTGACAAGTGAAGTGAATAACACTGACAATCTCATTTTTGAGGTACCTTTCAGTGGTTGGGATATATTAGGCATCAACTGAACATTCTGACCTCAAAGGTGATGTGTTAGAAACAGGAAAAATGCATAAGGATCCGAGCAACTTTGACAAGGACAAAATTGTGATGGCTAGATGACTGGGTCAGAGCATCTCCAAACTACAACCTTTGTGGGGTGTTTCCAGTCTGCAGTGGTCAGTACCTATCAAAAAGTGGTCCGGGGTAGGAGAAGCAGTGAACTGGCGACAGGGTCATGTGCGGCCAAGGGTTTTTGATGCATGTGGGGAGCGAAGGCTGGCCAGTGAATTCCGATCCAATAGACGAGCTACTGCAACTCAAATTGCTGAAAAAGTTCATGCTGGTACTGATAGAAAGGTGTCAGAACACACAGTGCATTACAGTTTATTGCGCATGGGGCTGCGTAGCGGCAGACCAGTCAGGGTGCCCATGCTGACGCCTGTCCACTGCTGAAAACGCCTACAATGGGTATGTATGTCAACTGGCGCACTTACCTACAGTCCACACCTGGCCTCGCCCTTCCTCACCATCTCTCGAAACATCAATATCATCTCACTCATCAAGATTAGACTTAATGTATAATTATGTTTATTTTGATAATAACTAAAACTACATATGGATTGATTACCACCATATATGTAATCATTTTTTTATATTTTTTTTAAGGCGGGTGGGGTGCCCAATTGGTGCCCCCCATGCAGGTGGTGCCCTAGGCAACTGCCTTAGGTTGCCTACGCCTAGTAATGCCTCTGCTAACATCATAGCAACATGTCCACCGAAAGTAGTTGGACAGTACTGTGTTTAAGACAATTTTAATGAGATATAAATATGTATAATTGCTAAAATAAACAGTAAAACTACAGCTTTCAGTTACTGTTTATACAAGTTCCTGCCACCTTAGATTATGAACTCTGGGCTAGTTGGGCTCTACTTTCTGATTGGGTATTCTGTCTTGGGGGTGTTTCAGTTGAAATTTCCGACTTGGAAGTTGGAAAATCTGACATCCGAGTACAACTGGAACGCACAATGTCAAACGACAGCTTACCTGCTTTCAGTGTTCATACACATTTTGACAAATAGAATTTCATGACTTTTCCATGACTTTTGACCAAATTTCCATGAAAACTATTTTATTGCATTTACATATACATAACATTTATTTTAAGAAGAAAACAAAAAACATATTTTCAGTCACACAGATATTGCAAAATCTGTTACTGAGGACTTACAAAAAATAGATTGCTTCATACATATTTCTTAATAGATTTTAGATAGACATAAGCTACAAAAACGGTATCAATATGTAAAATGATAAATGTGTATACAATACCTTAACAGATTTAATAGTAAAGCATTTAGGGGTGGTTTCCCAAACAGAGATTAAGCATAGTTCTAGAGTTTCTGTCAATGATGAGTTTTAGTCAAGCTCTAGGCTTAATCCCTGTCTGGGAAAACACACCGAAATGTACATTACGGGTATTAATATTAATAATTTCAACTTTCACTCACATAAACAAACCTCTGAAACTTGGATTGATAACGCACTCACCCATATTTGAAAAATTGTACTCTTTAACACATCCTTTGCATTTCACAACCTGGATTCAGACCTTTGCATATCCACAACGAATATTGTGGTATGTGTAGACAGGCGTTGCTGAAAGAGAATTTTCCTGGCATTGCTTCTTGGTGAGTTGTAGCGAGCGCGCTGGCTACATTCCATTAGTTGGCTACTATTGGAGTGCAGTTAAAGGTAAATGTGAGACAAAAGATATGACAAGCTTGAGCGGTGAATGGTGGCAAGCAGTCGATATGACAAGCTCGAGTGGTGAAAGGTGGCAAGCAATCAATATGACAAGCTCCAGAGTTGATAATCTGAGACAAACTGCAGCTAAGCAAGTACACAAACATTACATATTCTGACCATGAGATTAACTCAAGCAGTAATCAGAGGGAATGTGCACGAGAGATTTAGGTTCAGCCTAACATACCAAGCTCGAGCACGAGCAGTGATACATATTCAGATCCTGGCGGATATGTAGTTTCACACACACACACACACACACACACACACACAGCCATTCAGGCCCATACACAGACCTCTGGAGGGGCCAAACCCCAAAACATTTTGTGTAAAATATGTTTATAAAAGTTATTGACACATAATTATTATGTACTTTAGATCCATTTTGAGATGTTACTAGTGGGTTAGAATGCTTTCAATAACCACAAAAAACAAACCGGGCCAAATTGAATCACATCAAATTTTAGTTTGTAACATACTGGCTTAAAAAAAGTCCTTAACCTTTGCGCAAAATTAATATCCAGAAAAACTTTTCACACACTGAACATACACCCAATTGCATTGATTACAAATGTTTGGTTACATATTGATTACATATGTAAATATATATGCTATTTGGCATGTCTGTAAAAACTCCCACCAACTTCTACAGATGCACCATTGAAATCATCCTCTCAGGCTGCATTACTGTCTGGCATGGCAGCTGCTCCACTGCAGACCAGGAGTCCCTCCAGAGGATGGTAAAGACTGCGGTGTGCATCATCGGTCGCCATCTCCCCTCCATGCAAGGCATCTACCATAGACGATACCTGAGGAAAGCACGGAACATTATCAAAGATCACTGCCACTCAGGCTATGGTCTGTTCACAGTGCTGCAGTCTGATAGACGATACTGGAGCATCGGGGAACCCACTTCCAGACTCACATCCCCCAATGCCATAAGGCTCCTCAACCAGCAACACTGATCCATGATCATACTGTTCACACAGGAACTTTCCAGATGCTTGGATGTCTTTTCAGGTACTTTTAATGGGCATTAAAATGAAATCATATTCTCTCACACATTTCAAACAGACATAGCACAAAAACCAAAACCAAATTACAATTACAAGTAAATTTGTTATAAAGAGAACATACTCTTCTTTATTTTAACAACACATTAATGTAACTTGGAATAATATAATTAGTTTTCTCCCATTAACAATAAATAGAAAGAACAAATATCTAAGTTTGTATTAAACAATATATTACGATGAAATTGAGCCAGCAGTTTAATTAGGTCCATACAGCTAATATGTTAATAAAAAAGTAAGCACAATGCCAATCTCAAGAAACACGTTTTCATAAATGATAAGGAGAAGTATTTGGCATACATCTTTTGGCTGATGCAGGACATCATCATGATCAAGTGACAACATCGTCAGCAAAGCATAATATTACTGCTTTTTGGCTAGTGTTCAGACAGATTTTATTTTAGTCTTTTTACTGGACAATTAGTTGTCCTCTTAGCAATGGCAATTTCCATATTTGAATGAAATCAAAAGAAATTGGAGAACACAACTAACTAGTCAGCCAGCTACATAGCTTTCTATTAGCTACAAGACTGAGCAAGCAACCACTTGAGCCCCACAGCTGATGTGCTTGTCTACCAAGTTATCACGACAGGTTTGCGGTTGTCATCAAAAAGATTATACCAACATTTCATAGCAAGGTATGGACAACACAAAACTTATAGCCACAGGTTACATCTCACTCACCTCAACATCATAACTGCTTTCAGTAAAGTTTCTAACCTTGTATCATCAAACACAGAAACAGTCACTTCTAACGTAAAAAGTTGTGGCTGCTTTGGCACTAGCATTTTGAGTAAGGAGATTAATAAAACGAAAAAAGTCAAATGACAGTATCCCTTTTCTGGTTTCTTATTAATGACGACATCCATAGGAATGCAGTAAGAGGCTTTTATCATGTAGACATTGGGGTATATACACTACTATTATTGTAAAAGAAGTACATCTGTTCAGCGACCGCTACAGTAATTTAAAAGACATCTGGCAACAGCATAATAAATAAATAAACATCGATTCTAGAGATCAGAATATAGATAAAATATTTTGAAAAAAAGAATTGCGATTTTACATTAAATTGTTGTATTGGCACAGCACTAATTATGATGTATTTTTATATTTCTGCATTTTATTCAGTGTTTTATTATTTCATTGTTATTCTATTTCTATTTTATTTGTATGTATTACCAATTGTTTTTCTGTAATGCAAGGTCTGGTGCTATCAGAGGAATAACCTCAGTGTAAATGTAACAGTCTGCTTATGACGGTTAATCCAAGTTCTTGTGTTGCTGTTTAGACACCGACGTAGGGTATTATCTCACAAAAGGACCGACGAGTTTATCCAAACGCTGTGTGAGGATTGAGATGCCAGGGTGGTTCAGTTACGGAATTGTAATTCATTGAGGATGAATATTAAATGCATGTACAGTCATGGCATAAGCGTTCCTATGAAGACAGCTGGGTATGACATCGATGCAGAGATTATCTCACAAAGGAACTGACAAGTTCATCCTAGCGATGGAGTGCAAGAGTGGAGAGTGGAGAGTCCCCCTGGAGGGTGGTTAGGGAATTGTAAAAAAAATGTTTTTATTCTATTGCGTATTTATCTATTTATTTTCATTGGAAAGCACATTGAATTGTTTCTACGTATCAGTTGTGCTATATAAATAAATTTGCTTACTTACTCAAGATTGTGTAGGTAAAAAAAAAACTGCAAGATTCATGAAGCAGCATTTTCTACATCTTGTCCTTCAAAGAATGCTTTTCGGAAACTGATCAGTTATTGTAAAGTTGTTAATTATAACTATTTAGAAAAAAATATATAGAGAAGTTGTAAGGATAGTCTAAATGGTCTTGCACTTGATTTGTCTCGTTAAACTCACACAACAGTTAGCTTGAAATATCACAGAGGGGATATGCAATCTGTACCTTCTGTAAAGTTCAATTGGTTGGAACTGTCACAATTGTTGTGAAGCAGAGGATCTGGGTTTGAGTAAAGTCTAGGGGAGTGCAAGCGGAGGAAGCAATACTACCTAGCAACAGCGCTTTGACGTTGTGTTACATGCGCTTGCATTTAATGGAAATAAGGTATTTAATTTGCTTTTGCTTCATAAACTGTACTGTTGTCTAAAAATAGCAGAGGTCTCATGTGACGCCAAAGTAAGAGAACAAATTTTGAATAATTATAGATTTTACATAACAACACAAGTTATTCAGTCTTGAGACGTGTTCCGCAAAATGTGTCTCAACAGATTCAGTGTTCCCTGAACATGAGTCTTCTTTAACCAGATGTGGGAGTCCTTGAGTATTATATTTCCAAACAGCTGGGCTCTTGTTTAAATCTTGGTGAAGTGAAGTGCAGATTGGTTGATCCATAACTCGAGTGCATGCATTATTTTTAACCCTTTGCATGCCAATGGCATAAATGTTTGAATCTAAATCAGAAGACAGAGCAAAGTATTTTATTAGTTTAGAAAACTTATTCTCCAAAATAATTTTAAGGATTTACTTATACTTTATTTATTTTATTATATCTAGAGCCAAAAATGTTTCCTCCTATTATATAAATAAAACCTTAGTGTTCTATAATTCATATTTTAAGCCTATGGCTAAACGTGAATTAATCAAACTGTATCTAAGGTCTAAAAATGTTTGTGTTGACCAGGACCTTTGTGTGATTGTATGTTTGAAATAAGTAGCTTAAATACCACAAGAAAATGTTGTTGAACTTGTGCATAAAAAAAAAAATATCTGTACTGTCTGCCTTTTTTCTGCCAATCTCTAAAACTCCTTGCATTTCCACAAATGTTTACTTTTTATATCAAAATCTATCAAATGGCAGGATGCCTTATTTTAAATTCTGAGAAATATTTTTACATGCCACTAAGCACCACCATAAGATTGAGGAACAGAAGCATTAATTTGCTGTGATCTCTTAATTCTGTTCCAACTTTTTTTGAAAGGAAAGAAAAATGCACAGTGGTCGTTTAATTTTTTCCTGGAGCTGTACACACATAAGACCAGTAAAAACAGGTGTGAAGGATTATCAACGAAAACTGAGTCCAGGTGCACATAACCACAAACGCAGGGTCGAGACTGATGACAAAACAAGTAATGGAATTTGGGCGCATTACAGTAGGGCTATTTGATAAGGAAATGTACAGTGAGCTATGTTCTGCAAGGCTTCCAATGTGGCTTAAGTGGATTTTACCTATTATTTTAGTTTATGTCACATTGTGAATGTGACTTTGTATTGTCTATCAAATTTGTACATCTAGAGTAATTGTTTGTTTTTTAATGTTTCTAAAAGGAAAGACAACATCAGAGTGACAAGGAGGAATGAGATGAAGATGGAAACAGGAACGAAAAGAGATGTACAAAAGACAAAGAAAGTGAGTGAGACAGGAAGCAATATCTAAATAAGTGTTGGTTAGGCCCTCAGGCTTTGTGTAGAAGGCACCAGCCAATGACATTGACTTCAGTTAGAGCAGCATTTTGCAGTCAACTAATCACAAATTGTCTTGTAATGGGTGGGACAATTTTATGATGCCTCAAGGCCCTGTAGAGGGTCTAAGAATACCAGATCAGAGCCAATAGTGAGGCTTATCTTGTCTCACGCTTGAGCCTAGCTAGCTGACTTGACTTCTGCAGTGAGGTTTTGCAGAGCTTAGCTTAGATGTAAGGATGGCATTGGCCCAGCTGTCTGGTCTGGCTTTGATTTTAATCGATAAATAACTTATTTCGAATTTTCGATCAAAAGACAAGCTACACGAACCTGCCATAATCCATTTCAAGAAGGACATGAGAATATACTTTGTTTTTAAATAATCATAAATAATCACAACTATTTGTTTTTCATATACAGCTTGCTTTTTGTTGCTATCTCGTTCATATCATTTTCAATGTGTAAAATATTATTTCAGCTTTAGATTGTTGGTTGTGTGGTTACTACAAAGATGATGTTGCAATTGTTAGTACTGGGTACATGACATTTTGTGTTGTGGTACATTTGTTTTTTTGTTGAATGCTGGACATCGAATACAGCGCAGCCTTTTTCTCTGACAGTTTTACAACTTGAAACAATGTTAGTAGTTGTGTGGTTGAATTTATTTATTGGAAACAGTTATCAAAACAGTCACACTGTCATGTCCTGGCTATGCCCCTAGCCACCTTTGCGCTGGCTGGGGCCATAGTCAGGACATGGCCAAAAGAGATGGCTCTAGCCATCTCTATGTGCTTTGGTTTCCCCAATTGGAGGCAGGTGTTTGTTATTGCCTCCAATTGGGGAACCTATTTATGTTCAATGTTTCCACACGGTCGTGTGGTTCATTTTGGTTGTTAGCCGTAGGCTATATTTCACCCAGTCTTAGTGTCTGCCTTCAGTTTGTGCTTTTGTTTCTTTTGTCCATTAAAGTATGGATCATTATCCAAACAGCCGTTCTGCCTCTGCTTTTCTGTCCACATACCCCGGACACTATGACACACAACCCTATTTTCTTATTATGTGGTTCCTGCTATTTGCAACTGTTGTATAGCCTATGTTTGCTACTTCTGTGAAACACACCCAAGGCGTGGCTTAGGACCGTTTGACTCTGTCATTAAAGAATTCTTTACCTTAAATAGGTCTGCAATAAAGGTCTCAAGTCATACTCTGTAAACACAGGCCTCCGAGTTCTCTATATGTATGGTTCGATGCTGAGGTATAGCCAATGGGATAAGGTAGCTAGAGATTTTAATCGTTGGAGATCTGAAATTCAAACAGATTATGGAAGTTGTTTGTTAATTCTGCATTGGAATATGTTTGGGTTTTGGAAACGTGACTGGCGACCACATCAATGCTCAGCTTAGACTAGCAAAAACGTAATGATAAGTTACCATGATACTAGTTAGGTGTTAACAGGTGGATCTGCGCATACACAGCGTCTCGTGACCAGTTGGAGAAGAGGGAGTTAGGGGAGGCATTACTGTTTTTCTCATTTGATAGGGTTTTGGAAGATGGGGATGGAGGACGCAAAGAGAGATTCTAATTGCCAACAACTTGGAACATTATATATACTAATGTATATGTAGCTTACAAGCTGTTAGTCAGGCTTTGGACAGTTTTGACAAGTCAAGCGCCCAAAAAGTACCGGTCATTGGTATTGGTCCTTGGCCAACAATGAATAGTTATGTGGCTCAAAACTGAAAAATATGTTGTCGACAAAAGAACAATGGTGCCCAGCATTTCAATTTAATTGCACATTTAAAGCTTTAACTTTGACAGATCTAATTATTATTTATATTAGGTACTGTAGCAGCATATGACATTTTGAACCAGTTACTCCGATTTGATTTTAAATACAACCCTTTTTTAAATAACTAATTAAATGCTGTTGGTAGTAATAGTATATTGCCCTTTTAACATATTTTGTAATGATAGGCCTATAGCTGTGTTGTTGTATTGTTATGTATATGTGATATAGTCTGTCACAAGTTCTACCCTATTGGTCAGTTAGAGCCGACATGCATCTTTCACATGAAAAGAGCCGGAAAGGCACATTTAGTGGCTATGGAACGTTTTTGTTGTTTCAAAATGAGGGATTTGTTATATATTTTCAATCATAAGCAAGTAACCGACTGGTAAACAACTGTCATTAAATATAGAAACTTCAGCATAGCAGACAGAGCAATAGCAATTTACACTGTCTGCTCATACATCCGACATGGAGGACAAGAAAGAGACAACTACTTACAGAGAGTCCAAGTACACACATATTCTAATATCATTTTAGATCTCTTGGACGTTGTGTTAACGTTTAGGGTAGTTTGCGCACCTTGTTGACTGTTGCATTCAGCATTTACCAACTCTGCCCCTTAAAAGTGTTAGTTTGCTACCATATAGTTAGGTCCAGAAATATGGAGACACTATATGCCACCACAATGGATTTGAAATGAAACAACTGAAATGCAAAATACTGCAGACATTCAACACTAATACAATGGGTTGAACAAATATATCGTATGAAACATTTAGGAACCCTAACTCATACACAGTCCGCTTACTTCAGGGGCTCAAATGTAATTGGACAAATTAACACAATCATAAATATAATGTTAATTTTTAATTCTTTGTCGAGAATCCTTTGCAGGCAATGTCTGCCTGATGTCTGGAACACATCACCAAACGCTAGGTTTCGCTAGGTTTCCTTCTTTGTGATGCTCTGCCTTCAGTTGTTTGTTCGTGGGTCTATCAGCCTTAAGTTTTGTCATCAACAATGCATGCTCATGCTTCTTTGCCTTAAATATAGACTTCAGAATACATCTGGCTGCTTCTGTCTTGTCACATCATCAATAAACATATGTTGGAAGTCATGCATGGCAATATCATCACACTGCCTCCACCATGTTTTAGATGAAGTGGTATGCTTCAGATCATGAGCATTCCAATCGTTCTCCATACTTTATTCTTCCCATCATTCTGATACTGGTTGATCTTTGTTTCATGTGTCCAAGGAATGCTGTTCCAGAACTGGGCTGGCTTTTCTAGATGCTTATGGTTAGGTCTAATCTGGCCTTTTAATTCTAGAGGCTTCTGATGGTGAACCTTGTGGTGAACCCTCTGTATTTGCTCTCGTGAAGTCTTCTTCACTTTTGGAGATTCTCTGGCCCAGTGGTCTATCCACCACAATTTGGCCCTTGTCAAAATCACTCACATCGTTTGCCAATTTACCCTGCTTCTAACACATACACTTTGAGGACAGAATGTTTCCTAATATTTCCAACCAACTGACAGGTGCCATGATAAAGAGATCAGTGTTATTCACTTCACCTGTCAGTGGTCATAATGTTGTGGCTGATTGGTGTATATTGTTAAATCATTTGTCCAGAGCAACTTATAACAGCGAATGCCATTATCTGGCTGTGGTTCCTTGCAGGGGTCCCTGGATTCTTGGCAGTTTCTATGTTTAATGTGAGGTTTGCTCTATGAAGTCAACTGAAGTCAATTGAGGCAACTGATGGACATTTAGTAAGCCTCAAAATCTGATACCGTCTGGGTGTGTCTAGAGTGAATGTCAACTTGATGCTATTAGAAGAAAGCAGTCCTAGAGCAAGGGCACTCAAACCACTCTAGGGAGTGGCTGTGCTGTCAAAGTGAAGCAATTCAAAAAAGCATGGGTAAACAGCAGGACAGTGACTCTCTCAAGGTATGTATACATTTAGTTCAAGGCCTTGTTATAACCCAATGTGACGGCTGCGCCGCGTGGCGCTATGTGCTCTCTCCCTCTAGCGCTCCACCTCGCCGGTGTACTAACCGCCAGCAGGAGCAGGTGGCAGCAGCGAACCCAACACACACACACACCTGTTTTGAGTTATTTATTATGATGTCGGTATTAGTTCCTAAACCCCATGGATTACTGTGTCATTCAGCTTGAGACCGTGTGGTGTTTCTTTGTTGCCATTCAAAGAGAAAGACAAGCAGTCATTCTCCGTTCTGATATTATTCGCTTTTGCCTCTCCTTTTTACACACTTGCTACCATTTGCACTTCACACAATAGTGGTGGCAGGCAATTTAGCAAACATTATAAAAAGTATGGTTTGGAATTTCAATTGTGTTCCTATCTGGTTAAACTACAACCGGACAAACAAAATGCTATCCGTATAGATGTTCAAGGCTTGTGGCGCAGGACAGATAGTTAATGTAAAGGTATTAGATGTTTGGCCACATAGTTAAACATTCTATATATTGACTTGAAAACCAAACAATTGGGGCAACTGGTGGTGCCTAACCCTAACATCCATGTAGACAATATGTTTTTGGTTTATCATAAATCCATGGTAATCTTTCCTGTATCATTCATTCCGTTACTTTACATAGATGCTAGCCTTTACTTTAAACATAGATATTTAGCTTGCACTTCACTTCAAATGTCAAATACTGAAGCAAAACTTTTCTCCTGTTTGGACAGGAGGTATGTTTCTCATTCTGTAATAATCTCCATAGGGAGTCACAGTCGTAATGGCCAAAAGACTAGTCCTTTTTTGGGAATAGGTCAGTCTTGAGAAGTCTTGAGAGCTTTTTGGATTTGCCTACATTTACATTGCTTGAAACTTTTCTTCTCTTTCTTTCCCTTCTCTTTTTTATTTTCCCATTTTTCTTTGTTATTTATCCCTACTCCCACACACTTAACAAAGACAACACAAAAAGTAAATAACTCTTACCCAAATATTCATAAACCTCACTTTAATTCAAACTCATTTGACTTTGATCCCTTATCTATTTTTAAACTTTTTTTGATTTTACCAACAATGTTTAATTGGAGTTAAATAATATTTCCTGTCGACAGACTGTGCCTTCCAAAGTCCCCCACTATTGCAAATCCGACTACAGCACTTTTTGCCACTTGGCCTTAGATTCTTCAATATGCTTTTAGGCAGAGCTCAAATGAAATTTCATGTAGCCTTTTTTAAGTGTTCTGTTTTCTTTCCTCTCTCCCATAGAGGCCAGCTTGTGATACATGCACACATTGACCAGTCTTTGCCATAAAGGCCTGAAGCTCCTTCAAAGCTGCATTGGCTTCTTCTAGCCTGTCTGATCAGGCTCCTCCTTGCACAGTCATCCAGTTTGGAGGGACGATTCGATCTATGCAGGGTCTGGATAGGGCCTTAATCATTCTCTTAACCTGTGCTCTAAGGGATAGACAAAGCCTTCGAAATCTTCTGTATCCATCCCCAGACTTGATATCTCATAGACCTTTTGAAATAACTTTTCTGCCAGTAGGGGATTATTTGCTTTGAATTGCGTTACTAAGCAGTGAAGTCATCTATGAACAACTGCTTTTACTCTGAATTAATCAGTCACTATAATTGATCACAGATGGAAGCCAATTAAATTGATTTGTGATCTGGAAGGTTGTTGGTTGTAGCTGTGCAAGTTTGCAATTGCATTTCTACAGGTGGGGGTTGTTCAGTTTTCCAAATAGAGTATTTCACTGTTTAACTTGTAATATATTTTCAGATTTTATAAAAATAATGGATATTGTGTGTAATAAAGCCAGGAAAAAGTCTGATTATTGTGATTATATTTTTGGCCGTAAGGCAACAGATGTGTTGTACATTATTAGATAATTTGATCAATTTGGGAACAGAAAAAGAAATGATACCAAGCACTTAAATAGCTGCAGATTTTATTGCATATAAGACTGATATGGATATATTTTACCATACAAAATGGATGACGTAGAACATAATTTTTTTTAGATTTTCAAGAATGTTCACAAAAGTTCTAGATGTTACTGTCAAACCCCAGGGTAAACAGAGAGAAAGATTAAAGACATGAGAGAGAATGTGATATGTACTTTGTGAGAGATTGAAGAATAGGAGTTTGCAGAGCTGAGCGAGTGATTGATAGAAAAGAGGAGGCAGCAGAAGAACGAGGGAAGCAAATCTCAAGTGAAAAAAGGGTCGAACCGAGATAGCGAAAGCATGGGGGAGATGAAGAGGAGGGAGAGAAGGAGCAGGAGAGCGGGAAGAAAGAAGAGATGGATGAGTAATGACAGAGTAGGACGATGCATAAACACTGGGAGAGTACACTACTACAGGAGGGGGGTGAGTTCATCAATTTGTGCTAGTCTGATGAAAGCATTCTGTCGCTATGCTGCTGCTCAGACCCAAGGGATAAGAGAACTAATTAATGACACTAAGGGGAGCAGCCCCAACGGCCAATCAGATTTACTTTTAAAATCAGGCCCCCCCCGAGACCACGGAAACGGGACAACAGTATTTCTACGGCAACAAGGACTGATGTCAGGTTGTTGGGGCAGTTCCGTAAACTTCACTTATCACAGTTCTGAGGTTTCAAATGGAACTCATCTTCATGTGGCTTTTTGAGGTTTTTGTTTTTATCTTTCCTCACCCCTCCGGTTGTCTGGTTTGTTTTCATGGTGGAAAATGTTGAAAAGGAAGTTCAAAAAGCATACGAGTTCATTTGGAGTGCACGTTTTGCACTGTCTTGTTTTCACTACTGCTTTTACTCATTTAGACTTGATGTTAGATAGCTGAGACAGAGAGAGAGAAAGCTAGAAAGAGGTAATGGTAAGGTTAGAAAACTCTAGTCTGAAGGACAAACAGGCTGTTGTATCTGTTCTTTTGCCTGTAGAATAATCTACAACGGGGAGTCCGTGTTGTTTCCTGCATCACTTTGTTCTCTACATGAGATACCATCAGATACCTTCCTCGGCCCCTATACCCTGCAGCAGAGAGAGACAGAGAGGGAGAAATACAGGCACAGAGCAAGCCAAAGTGAGAGACAGTTTGAGAAGAGAGACACAGTGACGCGGAGAGAGAGGGAGAAAGCATTAACTAGCTAATCCACTCACATCTGGACTACTAATGGATGACAGGAAACGGGAGTGAAGTGTAGGGGCGGGGTGGCTGAGAAAGAGTATCTGAAAAAAGAGAGGACAGTTACATATGGACAGACAGAGAAAAAAGAGGAATATAGAAAGAGATTATGAAACAAAGTGGATGTCAAAATGAAAGGGATTGATGTGGGCTAGAGAGGCAATGCGATTTTCATCTGACCGGTGAGTGAGAGGGCTGGCATGCACACAAATGTGGATTAGTGTGCGTGTGTGCATGTTTCGTGCGTGGGTGGGTGGTAGCGAGGGGTGGTAGGATTGATCATGTCTAAACAGACTATCGATAGGCAATGTCACACCTCTTCGATCTGCTTACTATTAATTATTCATCTCTACTTCCTTTGTTCCAGTTTCATAGATGAAGCTGTGTATGCGCGCGCGCACACACACACACACACACACACACACACACACACACACACACCATCATGAGCAGAACATATTAAAACACACACACTTCCATACATGAATGCCGCGTCTCCAACAGTACATGTAGCATACATCTTCAACTCAAGTCAATTAGAGAGGAATGAGACGAATGAATAATACAGTGTGTTAAAACAGATACTTACTGGCACCCTGGCCAGCAGCCCTCAGAGCTCATTACACACATTCTGTGATCTCACTGCATGTTAACACATAAGACAATTAATATAAAAAACTAATGAGGGATATTACTGTTGTAGTAATGAACACAATCTCCACAAACTGAGAGGGAGCGACAGAGAGACAGGAAGATAGAGAGCAAGAGAGACAGGCGCAGAGAGACAGACAGAGACAGACAGAGAGACAAAGAGAGGGGGAGACAGAGAGATTGCCAGAGAAAAGGGAGAGGGTGATACTTAGCATAATGACATGGCTAAGGCCTTGTATAATTTCCCTCATCACTCCTGCTTTCAGCTGTAAAACCCGTGGACTGTAAAGTTCCTCAGTGTTCCGCCTGTGTTCATCCTAACCATCATTGTCCTTGACTGCTTTTTATTGTCTGAGCCTAACGTTCTGTTCCGGAATGCTATTTAATGTTCCGCCTGCATTCTTTCATACATTCCTCCCACTCTCTCCCAATCTGTTTTTATTTTCCAAATCCCCAGCATTCCGAAACGCTCCATAGCGTTCCCTAATGCCTGGAAAAGACGCACCTCCTGCTCTTGATGATTCCCTGGCGTGGCTGATGAGTGCTGACAGGATGCATATGTCTCACCAGTGGAAAGTCAGGTCAAACAGAGCGCAGACATGCATGTCCACACATGCAAGCGCGTCAGAGACACAGTGATAACCGTTTGGGGGAGGTTTCTGCGGCGCTGCTTCAGTATCGATGTGCGCCTCATCAGCAGGATGCATGTGTGCACGCTCTGACTGGTCAATCACACAGCTACTTGATGGCCAAGGTTAGGTCTCTTTTCACAGGGGCCAAATGCGCACTGAGGAGACATGGTGTCTGTCAGCTGTGTGGACAGCCAGCTCCATTAAAATGAAGGAGAGTGGTTTTAATAGGGACCCAATGAGGCAGCAAACACACCAGTCAGTGAGTTTGACCACAGAAGGTAGACAGGGATTTACAGTACGGTTACTTGGAATGTTTATCTACATACCTAGATGTGGCTGGATTGAATCAAAACAGACAACCAGGAGGTTGAAATATAAAAAGATTACTTGAACTTCATTTCATGAGAACATTAACAAATGACAGACTTTGGCCTTGTACCTTCTCACACTGCTAAGGTGTGCGGTTATTAACTATAACAGTCTGCTTTTGATTCAGTCATTGGTTCGTGTAGTTCTGTACTTTTGGACACTACCCAGTTGTTGCAGTCAATTTCTTTCTGTTTCTGTGGACGCAACCCAGTCGTTTGTTCTACATTTTCTGTTTCCATGGACCGGACAACAGAATAAAAACATACCTGGTTAGCAATAATGAGAGGCACCTTAATTGAACGATCTCATTGTGAGTTAGAGGCATGCATTTGTCAGGTCTATGTTACAAACCCACATTTCACCCTTTCAGACACATTTCCATTTGTCAGTTACCTTTCATGTTGCTAGCCATGCCTTTGACACATGACTGAAAAAGAACTCGTTACCACTGGTTGTTGCCACTGTGCACTATAATCACATCTAGCTAGCAAATATTATCATTCGCTCCCGATGTTATGTGTAACAGCTTCGCTCCAACCGCATCATGTGATCCCAACTGCTTAAACCAACAATCTTCTGAACAGTAAGAATCATTACCATCATCCCACAAATGCTGCAGTCCTTACAGAGTGGGGAAACTACTTCAGGGGCTCAGAGCTAGTGACGTAACTGGACATAACTGTATAAAATGTCATAACAACTGACTGCTGACTGACTAAATATTTTGAACCTTTTTCACTAGCAGTGGGTATTACCAGTATCTAGCAATCACTGTCTCAAGGAAAAAGCAGTTTTTTACAAAACAGGTAAGATTCCTCAAATCCTCTAGCTGGTTATCAAGTCCACATCATGCTATTGGGTTGACTGAATGTTTGATTCATTTTTAATTGTTTAACAAGGAGTTGTCAAAAGGCTTTGAACCTCATTCATGTCAATCAGATGGAAAATATCACAGAACCTAAGTAACTAATTTATACCCAGGAGCCATTAAATCAAAAGTAGCACATACAAATGTCATCCTAGGTCAAGGGGAGAAAAAAAACATAGATACATTTCTAATGTAATCTCTTAACCCCAGTTGTAGGGCAAGGAAGGTAAATGTGGTACCCTGAGGAACAGTACAATCTCCACTTTTAGGCCGGAGTCAAAGGTGCTCAAATGAAAACAGCCAATTAGCATGTAGTACAGTTGATCTGATGTGCGGGTGGGATAAATATTTGATGCTCTGTCTCATACCAGTGGCCCTGCCCTTTAGATCATACCCTCAGCTGGGACTGGTTGCATACTACATAATGCATCGCAACACGGAGGATCCAACATCTAGTGGCTAACTCTTTCTGACTTGGAATAGTACACTTGTTGTTATGTCCAACTGTAAATCTAGGACTGTCTTCCGTGTGCTTTGACTATTTAGTTTTCAGCCGCTGCGGACAGAGGGAGCTCTAAGCAGATAGAAAGAGCGAGTGAGAGAGGAATGACGAAATGACTCCGTCGTTGTGTGCCAGATTAGGAATACAGGGTCGTGAACAACGCAATGGTCGGCGCACACGATTTTCGAAATCAGCTTATTACATGACTCCCTGAGCTCTCCAAGCTGCGGCCGTGACTGCACAAGTTGGATTGTCAGAGGCTCTGGGCCCCCAGGACATGCATGTAAGGTGCACAAAAAGATCACAGGGAGTAACACAAGAAGGAACAACAAGTGTTAACCACAGACAATGGGGGAGCCCACTCCAGTGTGTGTCTGTGTGAGGTAGATCTCTAGACACCCAACAGAGTGAAGCAGAAGATCTTGTGAAGATTGCCTCTCTTTTTCACCTAACAAAACGATGGCCTCAAGCTGCGTAACACCCTCCACTGGTGTGTATGAGAGAGGGAAATAAAGAGGCAAAGACAGAGACAGAGGGAGTGAGAGAGAAAATGAGAGGTACAATTTGGGCCTTAAGCCAAGATCTGTCCCTCCCATCTTCGATTAAAAAAAATACAGAGGGGGGATTATAAAGAGCAGTGCAGTGAGCGAGGCCACAATGAGTATGGGGAGAGCATCAAACACATTCTGTAATAACTGGCCCTAATTAAGACCATGGGGAATAGGGCAGTTATTAGCTGTCATAAGCAAGTTTATTCGACCTACAGAGAGAGAGTGCTAGTAAGTGTGTTTCAGTGTGTGAATGCATCAGAATGCTAATAACATTTCTGACTTAACATCATCCTGTAATTTATGTGGGAGTCACCCTGCTATCTCCAAGCCCATCTAAATCCACTCAGAAAATCATTATTATCAATCCCCTTTAAACCATTGGCCTCTCCCCTTACCAAACTGCACAGAAACATGCCGCCATTGCTCTCCCTTGGAGTCAAAGCTGGCCTGTGTTCTGTTTATAACACTGGGGGGGCAATATTTTGCGGGAATAAGTTCCTCAATCGAAAGATAACAAATGCTGTTGTAATCCGATATGTCCCATTATGGTACATTATTTCAGAGACAGATCCATTTTAACCAGAATCACCTTTAATTGTGTAATACAACTCGGCACCATTGCACTTCATAGACATTGTCTCTGAAAAGACAAGATGAGATCAAAGTATTGCATGTCCACAATTCTTAATTTAATTAACATAACAAAATCGTTGTTATGTTTTTCATAGAGAACGTAATATACCTTTTTTAAATCAGAAACGGCATTGACAAAATTATTGACACAGCAATTATCCACCGTAACTGCAATGAAGTGCTTCTTATTGCAATGAATACAATTCTTGCCCTACCTGTACTGGTACTTTGGCCCACTTTTGCTTCAGCTCTCCCAGAATTGATGACTCTCCAACTGCTCCTTCATTTTGTTTTTTGTAAACATAAAAATCTCTTATTTGGTCTCATCTGTCCACTAGATATTAGGAGAAATTGCAATCAGGCTTTCTTAGATTTCTCTCTCAGCAGTGGGTATCCTAACATGCAAATCCCTATCACTTAGTTGGCGAAAGACGCTGTGAGTTGAAACTTTTGTATCTTGTTTGTTTTCAGCTTTAATCTGTGTGGCTGTTGATCAATTGGCTTTCACCATTATTTCAACAATGCTTTGCTGCAATCTTATATCAAGGTTTATCCTGGGAGGTTGGCTATAGTGGCATAGGCCTTAAACTTTTTGATAACGTTACATACTGTGGAAACAGGAGCATCATGGACTGTAGATGGATTTGAAACCTTGATTGTCCATGATTAGCTGCAATTTTGTGTCTGACTGTGAAAAAACATGAGAATTAGAGTGGTTGAATGAATGATTTTCATATTCCAGGAGCCTTCAACTCACCACCGTTGAGTTCAGAGTAAAGGAGAATCATCTACTTTACATGTAATTTATAACTATTAAGGTGTGAATAACAATGTCCAGTCCCTTTTAGGATTTCTTTGGGAAAGGTAATATTTTGTAAATCATTTTGATGTTTTGGTTTTGTTCAACTGCAAATCAAAGAAATACATATGTGGATACCAAAACATTTGTGAATTTCAACAGTTTTCTAATGAAATTATGCATTGTTTCAACAAAGTGAAAGGGTGCTAGTACTTGTGGCCACAACTGTATTTAAAACAGGGGGTTCTTGTACACATATAATATTACATGAAAGTGGTGCATTGATAATATAAATGAAAGTTCAGTTGAATCACACACACCAGTTTTAGTATATCTATATTGATGTGGGTAGTGCAGTTAACAGTTTGCAGATGACTTGATGTGGTGGGTATAGTCCCATTAGCCTTTGTGTGTCAAATAGCCAGTTGTTGAGAGACACAGCAAAGAAACTCTTTAGATTGCACACATTTTTGGTTCTGGTTGACCAGTATTCCCTCCTGCCATAGAATCATTTTAGAGCGGGGGGATGGTTAATGATTTTGCCTGCACAGATCTTTGCCCTGGAGTCCTACTAACTAGCAGGTACCACAAGGCTTGTCAAAAGGCATGTCACAATCAACCACAAAGAAGCTGATTTGCTGACTGCCATTCCAAAATGGCTGCTGTGGCTACTGTAATCTGACATTAATTAGTTCCGAATTATTGGTGTAACAGCTGAAATAAATGGGACACAGTTCAACAGCATTTCATATTCTGTATTTAGGTATGTTTTCCGAGTCACATACCACACCTGGCCTTATAAACAATCTTCTATGAGAAAGAATAGTGCTCTGTCACCAAGGTAGGGAGCAATGTCCTGAGGGGTATACTACGAAGGGAGTTCATCCTACTCAGATTTAACTCGGGGTTGTCAAGGAAAGTCAGGGTTGACAAACTCTGCCTAAAGTGGTGTTACAGTACTACGACGGTGATTAAGATGTTTATTAGTTGACTCTTCGTTAACTTACTGGAGTTTGTGCAAGTTTGCCTAAAAGGGGCGTGTTCAGCAACGCAAGCTGAGTTTTTGTACAATGCCTTGTGCTCCGTCTTCTTTCCTAGAAGAATGCACATTTATATAGAAAGGATATGAGGCGTTTTAAGAAAGGTTAACGGCTAAATCTAACACTGTGTCAGCCAACAAAGACAGGGAGGCATGTTGGCAGCTTATTGCCGGCAGTAAATTTGTGAGAGCAGTGTTCTTGTCCTATGTTCTCTATTTTGGCTTACAGACTCTTCTTTTATTTGTAGTATGATTGTGATGTAAGGACAAGGAAAATTGGTTATCTGAATATGTGAAAACAATTAAGATAATTCACTTCTGGCCTACACATGGGCTACATCTCTGAAATTGACCCATTACTCACTGTTCATTATTTCAGATGTACTCCCCTAGAACAGGGGTCCCCACACCTCTCCTGGGGCCTCCCCAGCCATTCCATCTATTAGATGTATCACAGTCCTAGCTCACCTGATTGAATGGGGAAGGGCTTGTTAATTAGTTAATAAGTTGATTCGGGTGTGCTAGATCTGGGAGACATCTAATAGATGGAATGGCCCCAGGAGAGGTGTAGGAACTACTGTGTAGGAATTCACATGTAAGAATTTAATGATCAAATACTTGAACATTAATGCTGTGAAATGATTTCCAATTCACATAACCCCCCACCCCCTGTGGTCTCCCAGGGGCGCTCAAATTGGGGATATGCATACGGTCAATCGCACCAATCAACTTTGAGATTCTTATGGGGAAAAAATCTTCTCAATATAGCCAATATATGAATATTGAAAATAGACCAAGTATTTTTTCTAATTACTTGCGATCGCATAAAAAGCTAATTTGATTTTAGGAATGCTTTAAGAACGCTTAAATGGCCAGAGAACACAACAAATGCATCAAGCAGCTAAGTGAGAGCTACCACCTTGAAAACTGCACAGCATACAGTACTTTTGCTCAGATGTTCAACATCACCGATGAAATACATGAAATGTCCACTGGCAAAATATCGCAAAGCAGGACACTGTTCAAAATGAGCGCATTACTCCGACGAGAAGCTGGCAAAGACACCAAATTCCCTCAGATGAGAATATATATCTTTATTAGAAAACACCATTGGGCTAAACTAAAACCCTCGCCCTGAGGAGTGAGCCTCTCAAAATCAGTGCGGCAATGTCAATTGGGTCTTATAAATGTGTCTACCTTTTTGCGGATGTCAGGGCGGTGCTTACGTTGGATTAACCATGACGATAACCTCAGAGCAGTTTAGAGATGCAGCGTGTATTGCCATGGCAGCATATCCCTTCATAGTATGGGTTAATCGGGAAGTTACACACGACTTAACCAAGTTACTCCTGAAGTTATTTCGATAAGCCAGTTACTTTGTTTTGTAGTATTCCTCTCTGGAGTTGGACCCTGGCTAAGAGTTACATGACAGCCACCTGTTTCACCATAAACAGATTTTAAGGGGCCTGTAAACATGAATGAATTGTAACCCAATTTTCTGTCTCAACTGACATTTCAGCCAATGACATGGATCCTTAATCCTCTTTAATATTGTTAACACTTCAATGTCACCCATAAACAATTGCAAGTGGCAACAGTCCAAAAAAGCTGAGAATCCATGTACAGTGCAAAACCTAGCACAACATTAAGTAGCTTGTTCAAAGCCACATACTGAACTTGCTTTTTAGCAATAGCACAACATTCTTACAAGTACAGTCAGGCTTTGTTGACAGGTGGGTCTTGTTTCCAAAGTATTATGATGCAGAGAGCTACAGCTCTAACAATTCTAACAATCTTATTAATAA
>JACXGJ010008176.1:0-28023 GCA_016801105.1 Esox niger | reverse complement strand
TGGGAGGGGTATGGTCCGGAGGAGCGGAGCTGGGTCCGGGCGCGGGACGTTCTGGCCCCTACCCTTGTCCGTGACTTCCATCGTCGTCGGCCGGATCGTCCTGCTCCGCGTCCTCCGGGTCGTCCCCGGGGTCGGTGCCGTCGCGTGGCTGGAGCCGCGCGTCAGGGGGGGGGGTACTGTGACGACTACGCCATCTGCAGCTCATCCTCCCCCTGCAGGAGGCGGACCTCGGCGCTCGACGTCACCGGCCTTCTAGCACCACCGCCCGTCATCAATCCATTGCACCTGTTGGCCTGTTTAGCGCACCTGTTTCTCATCTAGTCATTACCATTCCACATATATATGTATCCTCTGTTCCCCCTGTCTTTGCGTGTTATTGTCTCTACATTGAGCGATAGTCAGCTCCAACATTAAATATATGAATATAAACAGTGAACAGAATTTGTCTCTTGCTTCATCTCCGTCTGCACAAGGAGTTGACACTTTCTTTGACCAAAGGTCACTGGGTAATGATTTCTATGTAATACCAAACACCTAATACTATTATCCAATCTGGCCTCACTACCAAACTCATCCTTAGCCAAAATCTTCTGTAACTGGATCCTGGACATATTGTATTGGGAGTATTGGAAAATACACATCTCATACCCTAATATTCAGTATGGACATGAGACAACATATCGGTACAGAAAAATAGCATACATTTTCAGAAATTTGAAAAAATTCATCATCAACTTCTACACATGTATAATAGAAAGCCACCTCACTAACAAGATAATATTTTATTCCATCCTGTCATCTACAAGACCCATGTGTATCCTTTTCTGTTTTAAATGACTGTGTAGGTGCGCTATTCAATGTGGAAATGCATCCCTTTACAGATGTTTACAGATGACAAATAAACTTCAATCATTGAGCCAGATACCATAGTTCACAGGGAAGCCATTCTGGAATGTCTGAAAAGTTAGATTTAGGACATGTTGGTTCACGCCTTTACCAATGGTAGCATCTGCTGTGAGTGAGGTAGATTATTAATGTCATAAGATTTTACACACAACATTTTTTTATGAATGTCCACTGCTGAAGATCAGGGCATAATTAAGTATTCTTAAATCAATAGAAATGGCTTACAAATTGAATCTGTATTACATAATATATCTGATTCTGGCCAGATTCTAGCCCCCTCAGATCCATTCTTTATCAGGCCAATATATTTTCACTCAGACAGTTAAAGCTGTGAAAAAATATGGTGTGACGAGAGCTATTGTTCACATATGAAAAGTTGACCTATTGAATTAAATGAATGTGCTGTTAATAAATGGTTGGTTCTCTGAAGAGCTACTCTTGCCAGAGTGGCATCTTCAGTTTCCTGTGATATCTTCCATGATTTGTTCAATGTGCATAGATGTGGAGGACAAAGTGGGGGACTTTACACTAAGAACTGCAATCTGATGTATATGACTGGTTAAATCTTGATGGTTGTGGCTCCCTTCCAGGTATCACCTTCCTCCACTTTCCTTGGTATGAAAAGGATCTCAGTAAAGATTAAACCAAGATTAGATTTGGTAGCACAGCCTAAGTCAGGACAAAATTCTTAAACCTCCCCATCTCCTCCATTACTAATGGCCGGCCACGGCCAACATCTGGGACTAGATGGCGGCTGGTGTCTGGAAGCAGGCTTCCTTGATTTGGTTCTGTAGCTCATCCTGTAAAACATGTAAAAGATGATTAACTTGATGGTCATGAAGGGCTGATATTACAGTCTGGCTAAAAATAAAATGACAAATGTTTAGGGCCTCAATCAGAGCAATTCATGATAAATGCCAACTCAGTAACCTGATTAGGATAAGGTCTTTGGTAAATGAAGAGGACTTTGATAAAGAGACATTCAAATGATGTGGGAGTCAATTAAAATATATTTGAACTTCACGTTCTGCTTGAGGATAATCAAGGGAGTGTTTCGTGCCAACTGTGTTGATGTGGCTCACGTTGATACTAGCGGTGCTTTATAAAAACAGTCTACTCATTGCCCCTATGGTTAAAAAACATTACATTCCTAATGGTATGTAAGCTAACTAGATAGGCCACTAGTTAGATAATCAAAAGATTGGTAATGGTACAATAACACCATGGCAATGCTATGTAAATTCATGAACGATATGTATGCTGCTTACTGGCGCCGATGTCGGTGTGGTCGCCATGCTTTCAGCTCAAGTAGCTAGCAAACATGAATACACACTTCTTGGCAAATGAACATGGCTAGATCCTAAACATGGATTTGACATTGTAAAATTGTATTATTTGATTGGCTTTGATGGTTTTGGCAGAGCTGGACCAACCTCCTTGTACAGAGACACAAATCGTTTTCTACAGGTTTGCAAATCTATTTAGCAAGTACACAAATCGTTTTTTCAGAGCTTCATCTCGTGGCATAGATTTTACACCATAATTACTTGATATTTAATGATATAGGGCAGATTGTTATGGACATGCCTAGAACTAATGTACATTATAGAATTGTCTGCTTTTCTATTGCCTGACGTGTACTGTAACTCTTTGTTTGTGACACACATCTGAATGATATCAGTGGATGCTTGGGTCCTCTGACCATTTGGTAATCTGCTTAAACTATCAGTGCGTATGTTCTTTGTTCTTCAGGAATGTGCCTAGCTGGTGAAAAGGTAACTTACAGTTAGTCTTTAGCTCCTTTGGGGAAGCAGGGACAATTTGCCCATTTGGGTAAACACCTACAATAGGACAGGATAGAAGAAGTCACAAACAGAGGTAGGAAGGAATAAAGGAACAAATGTTGTCTTTAGGGAATAAATGTGCAGATTGTTATACATTAATGGGTGTGGATAAGTATTGATCATTTTCTTGTTACCTTAGAGATCCCACGAACCTTCTATCTGCGTGCTTCTCTCCATATGCAAATAATCTGCTAATTGGACCAAGATAATTGTGTCTCTGTACTTACTTCCTGATGAGTTCTAATCGCTGGAATTACCATCATACATGTAATCGTAAAAACTAACTTCAAGATTGATCATTTACAGCCCAAACAGGACTAATCCAGATCTAGCCCAATATGGCGAGGAAGACCTCAACCAATGGGGTGTTCAGAAACAAATTTACGATGGCTTATGGCTATAAAGCTGCAGTGGGAGATATGGAGAGAGAATGAGAAAGAGATTGCAAGGGGTTTTGGATGGAGAGGGAATAATATAGATAGAGAGGAACAGTGTGTGAGAGAAAATGACTGATGGAGAAAGGGGCAACGAAATAAAAGAGGAGAGAAGGCAATGGAGAAAGAATAGGAAAGAGAGAGAAGAAAATAGTGCAGTTGCCTTGGAGAATGGGAAAAAGAGAGCAGGAGCCTTAGAGAAAGGAAAGAGGTGGAGATGGGAGCATTGTTCTGCTACATCTGCAGATTTATCATCCACCTCTTTAATGGGTCACATTTCATTGGCTGCTACATGTAGGAGTCTACCTTAAACTGTAAGAGATATTCAGCCGTATAAAACCCAATTCAATTAAGTAATGATTAAATAGAGCTCATGTAAATGCTTTGAACCAAGGATAGGAGAGAGGGTCAGAGGAGAGAAATGGCTCAATACAGTTTTAGTAATTCACAGTAGTCCAGATCAATGATTCAGAGAAAACGCAGTTTGTCTTTACTATGTATGTGTATGTGAGCTCATTTCCTACAGGGTAATGTTTGTTTACACTGCCACCATCTATTCATATTATGTCTGTGAATATGGTTCTGCAAGGATATCAGTAATCATAAATAACTCACATCTCTCACCACACCCCTCTGCTGTTTCCCTCCACTTCAACCTCACCCTCTCTCTGTGTAACTTTGGTAACGATTAAAATTACAGCTAATTACACACATGGTATTGCAGATATCACTGTGAAGTAACAAATATGTATGTAGTAAGAATGAATACGAATGGAAGAAAAATGTTGGTGTTACGTGTACATACTATGAATGGAGTATGTAACTACTACATAACTAATTAGGTTTCACCTGTGTAAGAATGTATAAGAATGTAGAAACAATGAAAATGTCCTGGGAACTCATAAAAGATTGCAAGAAAGTCTAACTATGCAAATTTCATAGTTTCTATTTAGCAAGAAGTATTATCAAACATAGTCGCATAGCAACAATGGTCAAGGTCCTCCAATATGGTGAGTTTAAGAAAAGGGTCTGGTAGGGTACACTCACACTGTATATCTTTTTATATAGTCATTGTTATGGAAATTCTTGAACCAATGGATACTTAGTCCTATACATGTATAAATATGTTACTAGTTAAAAGCACTGTGTCCCAAGGTTAAGATAAGAAAATGAATGTAGGAGGGGGATCTGGTATATGTTCATGGTCATTGAATTGTGCCAGTAGATCACTGGGACATCCATTAATCGGTCTCTGTCAAAACCATCAGTGTATCTGGTCTGTGTCCAGGTGCTGCTTGTCCCTTCTGAGTTGAACAGGTCACCTACAAGTTGTTGGTTTATTGTGGAGGACAGCCTGCCCCTTAGTTAAAACCTGGGTATTGACAGAACAAAGGGAATGTATATTTTTGACATAATGTAATAAGTAATTTGACTGTTCTGTGTTTCCTCAGAGATTCCTCAGAGGTTTATTCTGTAAGTTTTTGATGTGTCTCTCTATTTACAAATAAACTGCTAATTGTGCCAAGATAATTTTGTTTCTGTACTTATTTTCATGAACAGTTCCTAACAATATATTTGCCATAACATCATATAGACCTCTGACTCAACAGTCCACTGTCTAAAATGTGTGTTGTGCCTGTGTATGTGTCAAAGAAAATGACAGCATATTGAGTGTGTACTTATAACTTAGTATAGAAAATATTCAGGTAAGGGACATTTATGTCACGTGTGGTCATATTGACCACTGAGCCAACAGACTAATGCCTAAGACAATAGACAGAAATGCACTGAGAGTGAAAGAGGCAGTGGGAAGGCAATGCTACAACAATAGATTATTGATGCAAGTGGATGTATGCGAGGGATTGGTATTTTGAGCAAAAGGTAAGAGAATGTTACCATTCTGTGTCAGATATACATTGAGGGCAAGATGTTTTTGTGAAGCACTGTATTATTGACAACTTCGATGTGTTCAACAAATTCTTCGGGGTTACACTATATGGGCATATGTACTAGGCAAAGGATAATGAGCATAGAGAGAAGCAGATATTTATCAAACAATGAAATAATAAAAACCACAGGAAGTAGAACACTGTAGAAACTGTAACAAAAATTAGCAAAATATGTGTATGTAACAAGAAAAAGAACAGGGATTAGAACAAAGTAGAAAAAATCTATAGAGGAAACAAAACTTAAACAACAGGAATAAAAATATAGTACCCACCACAGAGAAATAATTAAAAAAACAAACTGGGAATCGTGTAAGGAACAAACTGTTATAGAGAATTCAGTGCAAAAGCTAAAATTGGGCTAAATAAAACAACAGGAATATCATACGGAATCTGCAGAGTAACCCCCTAATGAAGTAAGTGGATGCAAGTAATTAAGCAAAAGCAAGATCTAGGCAAACAAACAATACAAAAAGGCAATATGAAACTAGAGCAGTACAGTTCCTGAATAAAATCTGGTATGCTTGCTAGCTGTTTAAATGTTGGTGAGGGTAATCAGTATACAATAGTCATAGTTAAAGCTCATAAAAGTGTTACCAATGACAGGTAAATATACAGCCTAATAGTTAATTAATGCTAATTATGGAATCTAGTATGTATAAAAGCAATAAACATTTCATCATATGAACTGGGGAAAGCCTAAACATGTACAAAAATATGTTTTTTTGTCTGTAGCTCGAACGGTCGAAGATGCATCCTAATAGTTAACTAATGCAAATTAGCATATGTTGAATCAATATAATGTTATAATTTGAAGTGGGTATAGCTGAACTGGTGAAACAAAGTTGGTTTCCTGTATGTAGCTCAAATGGTTCAATTGATACAGCCTAATAGTTAATTAAAGCTAACTATGCTAATTAGCATGGGTAAAATTGGGAACTGTTCCATACTTTGCAGTGGGGATGTCTTAGATATGTGAAACAAAGTGGTTTTGTGTCTTTGGCACGGAAGGTTCAAAGTATACTGCCTAAAAGTGAATTCATGCTATTTATGCAAATTAGTATACATAAAATCAATAAATGTGTTATTGTATCAACTGGGGATTGCCTAAACGTGTGAAGCAAAGTTGGTTTCGTGTTTGCAGATCAAACAGCTCAAAAGATATGGCCTTAAAGGTAATAAAGACAAATTATGTTAATTAGCATACGTAAAATCAATAAACTTAATAATTTTAAGTGCTTCATTTCTTTTGGAGGGGAACTACGACATTCCGCTGCAAATACGAACATTTCGTTTGTGTACTTTCGTCAACCAGATGTTTATGTGAAACAAACGTGATCACAAAATAACAAAAAAATAAAAGTATCAGGACAGAATCAACCTATTTGTAAAATAGGGTAAGTGTAGCCTATTGCTATTCTATGATAATGTTTATTATTATTTTGCATATTTTTAGTGGAATTACAAGGCCTATATGAATTCATATAATGATATGGTGACCAGTGGTCAAATGTGCACCTATGCTGTGTGTAGTGTCACCTGTGGATATAACCATCCAAAGGAAGACTGGACACATCCCTGTTCTTATCTCCACCACTTCCAGATATGGCACATATAGAGAAATCCAAAGGAAATAAACACACCCCCTATTCAAGACACCCCTTAACATTTTTATTATCCTCAAAGTTAAAAAAAGGGATTGCCATCTAGTGGAGGCTTTTGGAAATAGAATATGACAGAATACGTTCAGTGACCCCATATGGGCATTATCAATGATTATCAGAATTTTTTAGAACAAAATGGATGTGGATGAGAGTAAAATAAATGTCATGTTCATTTTATTATTTTATACATTCAAAACCATTCAACTTGTAGTTATTCTGAACCCCTGGGACTATCCAAATGTAATGTAAAACCGCCTAGCTATTATATTTTAGTATTTTATTTTAATATAAAACCAAAATTTGTACATGTGCGTTTTTAATTGTTCTGACTGTTTCACCTGATTACTCATGTGTCTAAAAGTCCCCCCCAAAAAATTCAATACATCCTTCATGTAGCTGAGGGTCAGCACAATCCCAGAATATAAATCACTTCCTTCTATAAAGAATGACCACTTTAGAGGCCAAAATGGGAGCGGCAGGGACAGTAGGGGGCGCCGCTGGCTCGGGGGTGGCAGAGCGGCCGGGACAGTAGGGGGCGGCGGCGGCCAGTCCTCGGCGGCGGGTGGCGGTGGCCAGTCCTCGCCAGCGGGCAGCGGCGTAGGCGACCGCTGGGCAGGCTGGCGGCGGCTCCTGGGCAGCACGGGGTGCTGGCTGCGGCTCCTGGGCAGCACGGGGTGCTGGCTGCGGCTCCTGGGCAGCATGGGAGCCCTCCGCTCGCCTTATTAGTATTCCCCCCCAAAAATCTTGGGGTTGGCCTACCGCTGGTTTTTGCCTTCGCCTCCTTTGCCTTCCCCTCCGGGGGAAAAAAAATCCAGAGAATCACATTGAAGGACTTTTAATGAATTTATTGGTAAATTCCTCGGTAAAATATGTATTTGGTCACCTACAAACAAGCAAGAATTTTGGCTCTCACAGACCTGTAACTTCTTCTTTAAGAGGCTCCTCTGCCCTCCACTCGTTACCTGTATTAATGGCACCGGTTTGTTATCAGTATAAAAGACACCTGTCCACAACCTCAAACAATCACACTCCAAACTCCACTATGGCCAAGAGGTATCAAAGGACACCAGAAACAAAATTGTAGACCTGCACCAGACTGGGAAGACTGAATCTGCAATAGGTAAGCAGCTTGGTGTGAAGAAATCAACTGTGGGAGCAATTATAAGAAAATGAAAGACATACAAGACCACTGATAATCTCCCTCGATCCGGGGCTCCACACAAGATCTCACCCCGTGGGGGTCAAAATGATCACAAGAACGGTGAGCAAAAATCCCAGAACCACACAGGGGGACCTAGTGAATGACCTGCAGAGAGCTGGGACCAAAGTAACAAAGGCTACCATCAGTAACACACTACGCCGCCAGGGAATCAAATCCTGCAGTGCCAGACGTGTACCCTTGCTTCAGCCAGTACATGTCCAGGCCCGTCTGAGGTTTGCTAGAGAGCATTTGGATGATCCAGAAGAGGATTGGGAGAATGTCATATGGTCAGATGAAACCAAAATATAACTTTTTGGAAAAATCTCAACTTGTCGTGTTTGGAGGAGAATGAATGCTGAGTTGCATCCAAAGAATACCATACCTACTGTTAAGCATGGGGGTGGAAACATCATGCTTTGGGGCTGTTTTTCTGCAAAGGGACCAGGACGACTGATCCGTGTAAAGGAAAGAGCGAACGGGGCCATGTATTGTGAGATTTTGAGTGAAAACCTCATTCCATCAGCAAGGGCATTGAAGATGAAACGTGGCTGGGTCTTTCATCATGACAATGATCCCAAACACACCGCCCAGGCAACGGAGTGGCTTCGTAAGAAGCATTTCAAGGTCTCAACCCCACAGAAAATCTTTGGAAGGAGTTAAAAGTCCATGTTGTCCAGCGACAGCCCCAAAACATCACTGCTCTAGAGGAGATCTGCATGGAGGAATGGGCCAAAATACCAGCAACAGTGTGTGAAAACCTTGTGAAGACTTACAGAAAACGTTTGACCTCTGTCATTGCCAACAAATGGTATATAACAAAGTACTGAGATGAACTTTTGTTATTGACCAAATACTTATTTTCCACCATAATTTACCAATAAATTCATAAAAATCCTACAATGTGATTTTCAGGATTTTTTTTCTCATTTTGTCTCTCATAGTTGAAGTGTGCCTATGATGAAAATTACAGGCCTCTCTCATCATTTTAAGTGGGAGAACTTGTACCATTGGTGGCTGACTAATGTAGTCCACCACTGTACTAATGGCTTGATTGGGACCTGGTATGAACAATGATTCAAGACAAGACAAATGAAGGGGACCAGGATGAGTTCATGATTGTTGGAGACATGGGAAAAGCGGAAGATGACGGAGCATTCTGTCAGCTCACCGTCACAAACATGTTTACCGCACAGGCAATGCAGCAACATTTCAGAGATTCAGAAACATGTCTCAAGGCTCTTACTAGCTCAGTGACAAGGACAAAAGAAAGCAGCTGGTAAATCCTACAGCATATTCATTAATAAATTAATCCACAGATTCAGATGGCCTAAACCAATGCCAAATTACAAGAGAAGTGTAATTCTGTCAGACATGCCAGATGCATATGTCACTTGCTGTTACCACACTAGCTAAAAAGAACTGTGTTCACAAATTAATTTGCTATGTGACTTATCAGTGATGAGGTCACTTCATTAATACATTTAACTTTGGATTATGGATGCATATAAACTCTATCTAATCTATTTTCTTTTCTCACCACTTGCCTTCTCCAGATACATTGTAGTAGAACATGTGTATTGATTTTTACTGAAATGTATGCATAAATATTGAAAATCTTGAATAGTTTCCAAACTTTCATCAGTGGTATATATTTTTCATCTATAGATCAGCTGTTTTGGCAGGGTTGGAGGCAAGGACGCGCGGGACTGTTACCATAAAATGAAAGACAGGTATGCTAAATATTGCCAGTATGTTTTTGTGCCCCCCATGTCACTGCAATCACAGCTTCTTCAAATGATAATGTATAAATAATTGGACTTGGAATAATTATTTGACTTTTAGTTAACATTTTTACCAATCTTCTATTATTCTCTTTTAATAAATCATTTTCAGTCAGTTAGGCTGTGCTTAATTGTTTCTTTTCCAGTTGGTCATGTCCAATTCCCATCATTACCCTGCCTCGTCTACAACTCCTCAGCAGGTGCAGGATGGTTGAAAGCGCTCACATGAAGGTTCCTCCAAGCACATCGCACAGCTGTTCAATTCTTGAACACCAAAGCCTTATTTCGTCATTACATATGCAGAAGAGTTACACACTTGTCAGTTATACAGGGCAACTCACTTGCTAACGAGTGCATGTGGCATGGTACGCAGGGATCAACATTAGGCTTGTCCGGGACAAGTGAAAAAAAATACTAGGATAAGAATAATTTACACTGCGTTTGTCAGAATGGACAATTATACATTTTTTAACTATGTAGATCTAATTGTCCACAAACTGTTGTGTTCAGTGCTATGTCGAATTTAATTTTTCAGTGGAGCTTTGGTCTCTGCACGCATCTGTGTCTGGTCTATAAATGGATCTGTGCAATGTTGTGACCTATGAAGTATTACGCCTGTCACTCTTTTTACCATGGTTGAAGCCTCGGTCTGACATTTCTTTTGGAGATTTAAGATTGGTAGATTGTGCTAATTTTAACGACTGAATGGTTGCACATTTAAAAAGGTATGTAGTATGCATATATGTATAAAAAGGACCATGGTATCAGACTGACAACATATTTTGCACTTGTGGTGAATTGAAAGAAATGTCATAAATTCTCTGGCCAATGGCATTGATGCCCTTGCAAAAAGCCTTTATAAATAGAGAATATATTTGCTCCATTTGGTAAGAGGACACAGAGGTAATACAGTAATTTTTATTTGTGACCGAGGTGGAGGAAGGTTTTACCTTAAGGTTGCTATTGTTAGTGCTTCCTTGTTTAACTATTCTCAGCCTGGAACTAGTCACATTTGCAATAGGTAAAACTGTACTAACTACTCAGGCTATGCCATCAACAGACTCCACTGTGCTAGCAGGCTGGCTAACAGCCTGTGGCCTGTCTTGCACCCTATCTCTTGGTGAGGCTATAGGAGTGAGACTCCTGTCAATGTTCCTAGATACAAGAAAAGCACCACTCCAGCTAGAATGGAGTCCAGTGCTCTTCAGCAGATCAGGCCTGACCCTATTTCTGTGCGAGTCCCAAAAAGAGAGCCAGGTATCTAAAAACTATACCTTCTGCGATGGGCAGAACTCAGTTTTCAGCCAGCGATTGAGTTGCGCAAGTCTGCTGTAGAGCTCGTCACTAACCCTAGCTGGGAGGGGGCCAGAGACAATTACTCGATGCCAACACATCTTTCTAGCTAGTTTACATGCTGATGCTATGTTCTGCTTTGTAATATCTGACTGTTTCATCTTAACGTTGTTGGTGCCAACGTGAAAATCAATATCTCTGTACTCTATACTTGCCAGTTTTGGACTTTGCTAGCTCAAACCCCATATTTGCGGCTACGTTTGTGTCTCTGACCCCGGTAAAACAGTGTATGATGGCTGGCTGATTCTATAGTCTAATACTGTGGGTAATGGAGTCGCCGATGACTATAGTTTTTAGGGGGCTTACAACCCTATAGTTTCTTCCTAGTGGCACAGACACAGTTTTTCCCATTTCTACACCAACATAATCCTTGCCTGACATTTGCATCTGAAGCTGAGCCTCTAACTCTGCTATCTTTAACTGAAGATGATAGTTCTCCTCCATGTTGTAGCTACAACAATTACAATGGTAAGGCATAATAATGAAACTTAGCTACAGGTGTTCAGGGGTGAGATGTTCCGTTAATTAAATCCAAATATAGTCCTGGTGTAGAAAGTTGGTTAAAAAGTCAATAGATAAAAATATTTTGTTGATACACTCTTAAAGTAGAGTAAATTTGAAAAGGTTTGGCAGGTAGCCAGGAAGGTAACAGCGAGCAGCGTACAGCACGTCAACAATCCGACAATGCAACCAGACCTCAACCCAATTCCCGTGGAATAATTGGCTGTAACACCTTCACTTTGTGTTTTGTCTATATATTCCTAAACTGGAATTAAAAAAGCACAGTCAGGGATACTCCACTGTCTAAAGGACATTGTGAAGCATTTCTGGTTCTGTTGTAAAGGAGGCCAAAAACATGTAGCAGTTCATGGTAAGTATTATACTTTCCACTACCCAAGTGACTTTGAATGAGAGAATCTGCAAGAATGCATTGGTCACACAAGTTACGATTTGATGTTGTTGAGCCGAGTGGTTTGAGACTGCTGGAATACTGTCTATGTGTGTATTTGTAGGCATTTGAAATGATTGCTGTTTGTCAATAAAGCTGTTTGAATCCAGTTACAATGGCTATAAAAAATGTGTATAAAAGGCGGTGCTTATATTGTCGTATGTGCCCTCCCTTTCCATTTCATGTGACAGGCCAGCATGAGTGGACTTTAGGCACCTGCCAGCATGAGCCAGTGAGTGAGGAGAGTGGTCAGAAGGAGGGGATTGTTCCAGGGTTTCCAGCTCATGATGCACTTGGTGATGTTATCATCAATCCATGTTGGCTGAAAGACGTTCTAAAATGTCTGAACTTTCAGTAAAGATTCATTCTTAATTAATCTAATTACATTTGTGTAACAAAATATCATTGAGTTTAAATCATATAAGATGCCAAGACTGACAAAATGATAACTATTAGCTGCCACTCTGCTGATCCCCCCTGTCCTTGTCCCTCCGGTTTTGCCTCCAATCTGGACTAGGTTTAAATAGACTCTGGGCTTAGCCCACATGCACTGAACTATAAAAATGTGGACTCTTAATATGTTCACCCAGCACAGCCAGAAGAAGACTGGTCACCCCTCGGGGCCTGGTTCCTCTCTAGGTTTCTTCCTAAATTTGGCCCTCTTAGGGAGTTTTTCCTAGCCACTGAAGTTCATCACTATTGTTGTTTGCTCCCTGGGGTTTAAGGCCGTGTGTTTTGTGAAAGTACTTTGTGACAACTGCTGATGTAAAAAGGGCTTTATAAAATAAATGTGATTGATTGATTGATTGATATTACACAGCCCAAAATGTGGTGTTTTCTGTTTTCTGTAGGTCTACATCAGATCTGGATACATTCCATAACCACTTGCTCATCATATATGTGAGCAAGTGCTTTTCCTTCAGCCCTGCTGTCTATGGGGCCAGGACATTGCTTGCAGCGTTAGACTACAACCACCACATCCATCGACCAACAATTCTCAACAAAGAGGTAAAAAAGATTCTACAACAGTAAGGATGTAACCAAAAAAAAATGTAAACACAATAAATAACAGCACCTGCACTTCAAAAATACAAATTATATAAAAATGTATAAATAAAATGTGTATTTCACAAGAACTCCACTACCATGTTCAGTGATTGACCTTTACAATAGAATGTAATTCTTAAATGAATTTAAAGTTTCCCAGGAATGAAACCTGTAATGTTATTCTGTAAGACAGGAAATCTGTCACAAAAGCAGCACACAGAACAGCTTGGAATGACCATGCGTTGACCTGCTTGGAGTCATCCAAACTGACGGTATGCTGCGTGCCGATAAGCAGTGCATAAATCTCGTTCTGATACGGTCTTGCCTGACGAAGGATCCCCTCGACCAAGCAGAGCATCTCCATATGGGTTCTTCTGCTAATAAATCTATCAGGTCCATGTTGACAACACCACTTGAGGAATTTTGGCATTTCCCTGCAGTTTTAACAAGTGCACCACGTTGGTTGTCTTTGCGGTGAGACATTGGCAGACTCTGCTGTAACTGCCCTGAAGTCCCAAGACATCAAACATTACTTCTGGGAGATGGATGACAACTTTTTGTAGATAAGCCTGTCAACTCAGTGTGCAAGGGCAAGAACACATCCGCAATATTTAGAAACACACATTTTGGAACAGTCAGGAAGAAATGTATCCTCTGCTGATTTTGTATGACAAAGAAATGATCAGTCTATAGTTTCATGGTAGTTCTATTTAAAATATTTGAGACAGGAAAACAAACAAAAAAATCCATAAAAAAAAAAAGATATGGATTTTAGTGAGGGACATAAGTATTTGATCCTCTCTCAAAAATATTTCTGGCTTCCCAGTGTCTTTTCAACTTAACCACACTGTGAGCCTTTAGCTTCCTATATATTTATATTTAATAGCACTGTTTAGTCTAACAACTTTTATAGCTTCCTAAGTTTTTATATTCAATTTATATTGTTTTATTCTATGTTTTATTTGTTATGCTGTATTTTATATTTCTCTTTTTGATATATATTTTATTAAATGTATATTTTGCGTGAGGATTGAGATAACAGGTGATACAGTAAACATTTATGGTAACTGTGATTCATTGAGGGTGAATATACAATGCACGTACAGACATTCTTGTCCAAGTAAGACATTGATGAAATGGTTCTCACATAGGGACTGACGGGTTCATCCTAGCATCGGAATGCAAGGATTGAGATACCGGGCTGTTGAAGTTCATGCAGTCGCCCTGGACAATCTGACTCTTTAAATTTTTTTGCATTATATTTATTTTCACTGTAAATCAATTGAATTGCTTCTATGTATGAATTGTGCTATATAAATAAACTTGCTTGCTTGCTTTCATACATGTAACAAGCTCAGATTACTAGCACACGTTTAAAGGGAGTGCTCCTAATCTCAGCTTGTTACCTGTATAAAAAAACACCTGTCCACAGAAGCAATCAATCAGATTCCAAACTCTACACTGTGGCCAAAACCAAAGAGCTGACCAAGAATGTCAGGGCCAAGATTATAGACCTACACAAGGCTAGAATGGTCTACAAGACCATCGTCAAGTAGCTTGGTAAGTAGGTGACAACAGTTGTTGTGATTATTCGCAAATGGAAGAAACACAAAAGAACTGTCAATCTCCCTCAATCTGGGAGTTGCAATTATCATGTGGAGTTGCAATTATCATGAGAAGGGTGAGGAATCAGCCTAGAACAACACAGGAGGATCTTCTCAATTATCTCAAGGCAGCTGGGACCATAGTCACAAAGAAAACAATGGGTAACACAATATGCCGTTGTGGGATCTGAGTATAAACAACTACAATATGAATGAATGTTTCATTGGAAGTGAATATGCCTAGATAATGAGAACAACAAAAACATCTCTGTTTAGATTATCTCTCTGTAGGTTGCGCTGGTCAATGTTTACATTGACCATTTGGCATGGGGGTTACTGTCTTGGCTTTACTAGGTAAACACGCCCCTCAATGTATATATCAGCTTGTAACCAACATTACAGTGAAAACAGACTGAGTGAAAAGAGATTGAGGTGTAAGGAAGACCAGGTCAGTAACCTCATGAACAAGACTATCTAATGCTGCAATGAACAAATTATCTACTCTGTCCATTGACAACAGGGTACGCAATCATTATTACAGCCACCATACGAAACGGCTGATTTCTATCACCGTGAAGGGTTGAAATCCTGCAGCGCCTGCAATGTCCCCCTGCCCCAGAAAGAACATGTAGAGGCCTGACAGAAGTTTACCAATGAACATCTGAATGATTCAGAGGAGAACTGAATGAAAGTGTTGTGGTCAGATGAGACCAAAATTGAGCTCTTTGGCATCAACTCAACTATCTATGTTTGGAGGAGGAATGCTGCCTATGACCCCAAGAACACCATCCCCACCGTCAAACATCTAGGTAGAAACATGCTTAGGGGGTGTTTTTCTGCTAAAGGGACAGGACAACTTCACTGTATGAAATTGTGAAAGATGGAAAATGTTCGTGATTTATTGAAATAGAAACTTCTCAGTCATTTGTATAACAGTTGATTATTTCAAGTTAAATTATATGAATCCCCGGGAACAATCATCATCACAACATGACAAATGATGATTACAGAGACCAACAGGGTAATGTCATGACAGATTATTCTTATCTAACATTATTGCTTTCCCTTCTTTATACCCCTTCAGCTCCAAAAATATTGTCTTGAATGCTATAAGTTATTCAAAAACAAGTTATCATACTAATCGTGAAACAAGATTGAACTACATTGTCATGGCAACCATACTTCTAGGTCATAGTTAACAGACCTGCTGATCTGAGCTAACCCTGGAATTTGTCTAGCCCAAATGGAAGAAACAGAGACACAGGCAACTTCAACTTGAAGCCTTCTGTACAGGACCATAGATAAGATAGGTTTGAGGCCTGGTGCCTTCAGTTGTGGCCATAATCACTTCTAAGAACAGTGATTATGATCACTTCTTTCAGTTCTTGTTTGTTTCGGGGTGTTTCTTCCTTCAGTCTCCTCTTAAGGAGGGGAATGCATGCTCTATTTGGTTAAGGTCAGGTGATTGACATGGCCAGTCTCAAACCTTCCACTTTTTCCCCCTGATGAAGTCCTTTGTTTTGTTGGAAGTATGCTTTGGGTCATAGTCTTGCTGCATGATAAACTTCCTCCAGATTAGTTTCATTGCATTTCTCTGTCAATTGGGAGACAAAATGTTTCTGTACACTTCTGAACTCATTCTGCTGCTACCATCATCAGTTACATCATCAATAAATATTAATGAGCCTGTTCCAGAAGCAGACATGCATGCCCAAGCCATGACATTACATCCACTATGCTTCACATATGAGTTTGTATGCTTTGTATCATAAGCAGTTCCTTCCTTTCTCCACACTTTGGCCTTTCCATCACTTTGGTAGAGATTGATCTTGGTCTCATCAGTCCATAAGATTATGTTGCAGAACTTTTGCGGCTCATCTATGTAATTCTTAGCAAATTTCAATCTGGCCTTCCGATTTTTACTGCTGATGAGTAGTTTGCATCTTGTGGTGTGGCCTCTATATTTCTGCTTCTTCGAACAGTGGGTTGTGAAACCTTCACCCCTGCACTGTGGGGGTGGTTGGTGATTTCACTTACTGATGTTTTGGGGGGTTTCTCATGATATTTCTGTAATCAACTACAGTTGTTTTCCTTGGCCAACCTGTTCGATGTCTGTTGCTCAGTACACCAGTAGTTTCTTTGTTTTGAAGGACATTCCAAATCGTTGTGCTTGCTATGCCCAGTGTTTGTCCAATGGCTCTGGTCGATTGTCCTTATCTCAGCTTGACAATGCCTAGCTTTTCTCCCATAGACAGCTCCCTGGTCTTCATGTTGGTTTATCCTATTTAACAAGAAATGCAGTCTATAGGTTTAAACCAAGTTTGGAAACTTAGACTAGTCATGCAGAGCTATTTAATGTTTGAGAAATCAACCTTAAAGGCAACACCTGGGCAACAAGAAACATCTGTCAGTCACATGTTCCAATACTTTAGCTCACTTGAAAAATGGGTGGGTTCAAAGAAAGGGTCTGTCCTGAGTTGTTTAACACATCTAGATGTGAATACCAGGAAATGAAAGCAGAAATTCTTATCTGTTGTCTCGTATTTATATTTTGATCTTAAACCCAAATGTATTCAGTGAACAACAAAAACAAAGGAGTTTGCCTTATCGTTCCAATACTTTTGGAGAGGACTTTATATTATTCGAATTTTTTGAAACTTGGAAAATAGAAGTGACATTTTTTTATGGAAAATATGAAGTGTTGAATTCAGGGGCAAACAATTCAGATGCATCATTTCAATACAAAAAAAATTCAATGCTAGAAATTATATGGCTCTTAACTTTCATAATCTGTTGAGACCGATTATCTTCCATGAAATCTTTTTCTATGATTACAACTATGTTTATCATTACAATCTAAAATCAAGTACTAAATTAACTGTAGGCCATGCATCCAACTATCTGTTACATACATGTATTTACAATGCTACCTTCTTGATCAACTTTTCTTTAAGAATGTCAAACTAACAGCTATTGGACAAAAATGTGACTACTGAGCTGGAAGCCAATGGTAAGGGTAGAGCTTTACTGGCTGCTGTTCAAAACTAAACGAGTCTGTTGTTCACAAGTCTACTTTTCTTAGGCAAAGCCTCTGTGTGTCATTCATGTGTTTATCATCACAATTTAAAATCAACTATTACATTAGCCTAATTATTTTAGAACTACCATGGATCCAATTATCTGTTACAAACATGTCTTTATAATGCTACTGTCTTGATAGTAGTTTATGTAGGGTAAATTGTGTCACTTGATAATTTAAGAACGTGGTGGGCAGTGCTTCCAGATTGATTCGACAGGTGGGCGGGACATTCTGTTTGGTGGGTGGGACTTCCTGCATGACGTGTGTTAGGGAGGGAGGTCCCAGAATGACGTATGCATGTCCGGTGACTTTGTAGTTTATGACTGCATTGATGTGTCCATGTTTGATGTTTTACAATAATATAACGCTTTTCAGGGTGTGTTTAACAGGTGATTTATGTTAGATGTTTAACTTACAGGTTCCAGAATGTTACATTCCCAGGCAATAAACAGGAGATATAGCAGCGGCATTATGTTTGTTCAACAAAAGGACACCAGGGTTCAGCAATGCTATAACACCAGGCCTTTTATGTTCCGATAAGAGTTAGAACAGCTGTAGAACTAGTGGTTGTTAACCTTACATGTTTTACAATGTAAATAGTACAAATAGCACAGAAATACATGCAGTAAACATGCTTTTTTGTGTAAGATATAAAGAAGGGGTTTTTATGGACTTACGATTTTGGAGAGGTTCAGCCCATTTTTTATTTTCACAAGTGCCTGAAGATCAGAACTGTCCATAGTAACGGCCCCTAAATAACCACTAGTACAAACTGTAGGCTATGCAAATTGAAAAACATCCCGTGTATTACGGTTTGTAATCCACCAAAGTATGACAACAACAGTGCCTTGGCCAAACACACATTATCCCTAGGTTGTTTGTATCGTGGTTAGGTTTAAATTATTGTTAAAAAGTAAAAACGATGATTTTGGAACATGTGCATGTATGATCAATGATGATCTGTGAATTATAAATGGTTGTTTTAAGTCAGCATAACATTTTAAGCTGCATTATATGGCAAACTGTTACATACGTACCCAGATGGTAAAGTATAAATTTGCATGAACAACAGTGAATCGTTGACAGGTCAAGATATGTTACTTCAGGTAATAACATTTGTAAAGGCGTCTTATGAAATAGTACAACGGGGATCAATGCGAGATAGTTTCCTTGACATTGGTAGAAATGTTTAACAGGCAACGATGTTTACAAACTGTAGTATTTGTGAGTTTGAGAATAGCTGTCTGTGTTAGTGTGGGCGGATGCTGGAACCTCCGGGTAAGATGTGTTTTGCATTTTTGTAACGATTTGAAGCAACTTGTAAAATCTATTTTTTTTTATTGCTGTATCATGGACTTGTCTTTGATAAATGTTGAAGAGATTGATGGCGATATGGTGACAATAGCCAGCGTTTATATGTAAGTGGATGATTTAGCTTTTAATGGAGTTTAAATTCTAAGATGGTAAATTGACTAATGAACAAATAGGGTATTGATGTTAATAGTGTTTAAGGCCTACATTGAGTGTCCTTTGGATCACTAATTGTACCTTGATTCTGGTGATGTCAAACATCTGTTTTCTGTTTCCATTGCCATTCTTAAGAGTTTTCTTAATTTCCAGCCTAATTTTGAGTTGCTGTGCAGTTCTGTATCGTGAAGCTTTGCCCATAGGGGCTTCGCTCCTATTGGTTTATCCCTCTGCCGCAAGGCAGCCACTGAAAATTAAAATATGCTAATCGACCTGCCCGTGGACCCGTCCTCGGTTATATAAGCAGGTCGTATACCCCGCTTCAGCCTCCCGATACAGCTTAGGACGGCTTCATCACCTGCAATTAGCACGGAACAGCCCCGCCCACCGCCGTCTGCTGACATGCCGGTGTGCCCAGGCAGGTATGAGTGGGGCAAAGTGGCACGCACTGCGCGGCCTGCCACATTGCCTGACGACGTATTGGTTACTGCACCGCCGGCTGGGACCTCTATTTCCTTGATTACGGATGTAACCAGGTGGGGGATGGACGGCCCGGCGCAGGCGGCACTGGTGTCTTCTCCTCCCTTTCGGGGAGGCCCCACCACGGCTGATCGCGGACAGCCCTCCCGCGGCAGTCGGGCGGAGAACGTGCATGATCAGTGGTTAGCCACAGCACCTCAACTTCGTGCTGGACCGCTCTCTCTATTTTACTCAGAGTGGCGTCGGCTTTGCACGCTTCCAGATTGCCTGAGGAAAGGTTACGTGCTGCAGTTCCACTGCGCGCCTTTCTCTGTGCTCGTGGAGACAGTCATGGCATGACATCTCCGATGAAGGTCGCTGCCCTGAAGGGGGAGATTGCGGACCTCTTGGAGAAGGAGGCAGTTTCTGTGGTCCTGTTGGACCAAAGGGAACAAGGCCTGTATTCACCCTACTTTCTGGTGCCCAAAAAGACTGGCGGCATGAGGCATATTTTGGACCTGCGTGTCTTGAACGCGTGCGTGTCCAAGCGGCCGTTTCACATGCTCAAGATGAAACGTCTCCTGGAGTGTGTCCACCCCGGGGACTTTTGCGTCAGCATAGACATGAAGGATGCGTACTTCCATGTCCCCATCCTACCATGCCACAGGAAGTTCCTGTGGTTTGCGTTCCAGGGTCAGGCCTACGAGTACTCAAGGGTACCGTTCGGATACGCGTTGGCCTCGCACACTTTCACCAAGTGCGTGGAGGCAGCGTTGGGCCCTCTGCGGGGTCAGGGGGTCAGGGTTCTTGCCTACCTGGACGACCTACTGGTGCTGGCACACTCAGCAGAGCAGGCCAGGGTTCACACGTTCCGATTAGTGAGTCACCTCACACGTGGGGTTTGCAGTGAACTGGAAGAAGAGTGCATTGCGACCCAGTCAACTGGTGGTGTTTTGGGGATCCTGTTATCAACAGTGACTATGAGAGCGCGTGTGTCCGAGGCACGGAGGGAGACCACTCTGCCAGCGTTGGACCATGTCCGACCGCCGAGGATGGTCTCAGTGTTCTTGGTCATGTCGTTACTGGGCCTGATGTCCTCGGCCCATGCGGTGGTGCCGCTGGGTCTCCTGCACATGAGGGGTCTTCAGCACTGGTTTGCACGGCTCCAACTGGATCCGGTGTGGCATCGCCGAATGTTGGTCCAGGTTCCAGCCTCCCTCGAGGCGGACCTGGCGTACTGGAGGGACCCGGGGACCCAGCGACAGGGCGTGCCCATGGGCAGAGTATCGTTGCGGGTCCCGGTCTTCACGGATGCGTCTCTGGCCGGCTGGGGCGGAACGTGCCAGTTGTATTCAATCAGGGGGGTGTGGTCTCCGTCAGAGCGCCACATCAACTGGTTGGAATTAAACACAATCAGGCGTGTGTTACTGCACTTCAGATCGGCCCAATGGGGTCAGGACGTGTCGGTGTGGACGGACGACCGTACGGCTTTCGCGTACGTAAACAGGCAGGGCGGGGTCAGGTCTCTGCCCCTCCACCTGTTGGTGGTACAGATCTGGGAATGGGCCCAGTTGCACCTCTGGTCGCTAAAGGTGCTGCACATTCCCGGGGTGCACAATGTGAGCGCAGACTTGCTGTCTCGGGGAGGTCCCCGGGACGACGAGTGGCGTCTTCACCCCGACATTATTGTCGAGGTGTGGAGACGCTTCAGGAAAGCACAAGTGGACCTTTTTGCATCCCGAGGGAACGCGCAATGCCCCCTGTGGTTTTCGCTCCGTGCACGGGACAAGCCGCCACTGGGCATGGACGCACTGGCACATCGGCCGTGGCCAAGGGTTCTGCTGTACGCTTTTCCTCCCCTCCAATGCATTCTCCCTGTCATGTCTTGGGGGCGGTCGGAGGGGCTGTCGCTCTTTCTGATAGCACCTTTTTGTCCGGGGCCTCTGTGGTTTGAGGAGGCGGCTCAGATGGCGGTGGAGTCATCATGGGCGATCCTATACCGCCACGGAGCACTGTCTCAGGCGAACGGCTCGATCGGGGCGTTCCCTGTGTTGGGTCAACCCCTGCGGGCCTGGCTCCTGAGAGGGCCAGATTGCTGCGACGGGGTCTGACTGAGGCCGTTGTAGCGACCATTCAGGGTGCTAGAGCGGCTTCCACATCTGCTAGCTATGCTAATAGATGGGAGATCTTTACCCACTGGTGCAAGGACACGGGGGTTGATCCCCTGTGTTGGGACATGGGCAGGGTCCTGTCGTTCCTGCAGGGTCTATTGGACTGGCAGAGAACCCCTGGCATGCTTAAAGTGTACGCTTGTGCAATCTTGGAGTGCCATGGGGGGTTCGAAGGGGTGTCTGTGTTTAGACACCCGCTGTTGAAACGTTTTCTGGCCGGGTCCCACCGCCTGTGGCCGGTGGTCCGGCGGACGTTACCGCAGTGGGATCTGACAATGGTGTTGGACACGCTGTGAGACGCGCCGTTTGAACCCATTGAGCATATACCGTTGAGGACGTTGTCTTTTAAGACTGCGCTCTTATTGGCCCTGACTTCGGCTAAGCGGGTCAGCGACCTTTGTGCTCTGTCGACACAGCCTGGCTGTCTCAATATAAATGGTGACGGCAGCAGAGCGGTGTTGCTGCCTAACCCGGCCTTTCTTCCCAAGATCATCAAGACAGCGTTTCGTTCCACGAGGTTGGTCCTGTGGCTTTGGCACAATATGTGCAGCTCACGGCCACGATACGGACCGCGCCCCAGCTCTTCGTGTGTTACCGGGGCCATAAGGTTGTCCAGCCGTTGTCAAAACAGGGTCTGTCTCACTGGTTGTGTGAGGCAATTGGTCTTGCGTACGAGTCATGCGGCAAGCCCACACCTGAAGGGTTTGGGGCATACTCCACACGTGGGGTGGCGGGCTCAACCGCCCTGTTCAAGGGAGTGGAGGACATTTGCGCGGCGGCGTCATGGGCGACGCCGTCACCTTTTGTCCGTTTCTACTTGCGTGATCTGGCTGCGGGGACGCTAGCTCACTTAGTGCTCAGCCTGGCTGAGGCAGGAAAGTGAGCACGGGACGCAGGATTTGGAGGGCGGCTAGTGGTCGGGCTCTGCCCGGTGGCATGGTGCGCCCGGCCGGGCTGGCGGCCAAACAACTCGCGGTATGACTGCTTGAGCGTTTATTGCTCGGTGTGCTTGGGCTGGCCCTGGACGCTCCGAGGCAGTGTTACACTGACTGAGGAGGTACTTTTCTAATGAAGAAAGGTATATCGGGAGGCTGAAGCGGGGTATGCGACCTGCTTATATAGCCGAGGATGGTGTCCACGGCAGGTCGATTTGTATATTTTAATGTTCAGTGGCTGCCTTGCGGCAGAGGGATAAACCAATAGGAGGGAAGCCCCTATGGGCGACGCTCCACTCATAGAACTGGAGTTACGAAAGTAACTGTCGTTCACATTTTTACAAACAGCTAAAAATATTAGATGAGTTGGGCACTAAATCTAAATCTTGAGTTAATGAATGATGTCGGCTAAATTGAAAGGATAGTCTGAGGACCATGTCAGGTTTTTTTATTTGTGGGAATTTAAATTCCTTATACTTTAAACAAAATATTTGACCTTAATTGCCTAACTGCAGAGGGTAAATTCCTGAGCTCCAGGAAGGGGGTCTGACCCCAAGGATTACCCCCCCGCAAACCTCTCACATTGATTCATGGTAACCTATTACTTAGGGTTAATAATTTATGTTCAGACTGGTCTCAACTCTGGTGATTTCACCAACACAAGCATATTCGGTTTTGGGATAATCAAACTTTAAGTAAAAGCAAAATATATTTTTCTCTCAATTGCTTTAATGTTGAAATGTATGGTTTTGAAACCAACTATAGTGAGGATAGAGACCAAAAAGTTATCCCCATTGTTAAAGCTAGTCATTTTTATAAATAGAACCACAGGCGTGGTCAAAGAAAATTTAAAAAAGATCAGGATTTGGCTAACCGCCAGAGATTTGGAATAAAAGTTGGAGAATTTCACTTAAATATACAAGGTTATTCAATACATTGTTTTTGTCACAAGGTAGTTTGGTCATTGCTTGTACAATTTTGTTGCTGTGGATATGCTAATACAATCACCCTGGTGGTTGCAGTCGGTATATCACTGGAATTGGGCTGGAGGTTTTCTCTTGAACAATTTGGTTGTGCAGCTTATCCCCTGGTGGGGAAACCAATTTAGTTAGGCATATGCCAAGACACTACAGGGATGTATGATAGCCAAAATAAGAATTTGAAAGCTGTTTAGCTCTGTTAGACAAATTTGTTAATCGGTTATATGGTTTATAATTCCTTCGCTCAAGCGACTGTGTTGCACATTGATGTCTTTGATGTGTTTTGTTACTGTTCATGTTTTTTAACATGTTTACTTTTGTTTGATGAATATACAGGATGCAACTCCTTATCGAATGGATTCCTGATCCATCCCTATTAACAATTCTCTATTTTTCTTGTCTGTCCCTAACTGATGGCCAGTGCGGGTTCAGGATGGCGCCTCCTGTTGCCGTATTTGCCGTGATTCTGCTTTTACTCATGGTGTCACTTTCCATTGACTTAATGAAGTGAAAGCAGGGGGGATGTAATGACATGATAACTGATTATGATTGGAAAGAGTTGAGCTTAGGGCTCAAAGCAAATCAAATTGGTACTTAGGAGTTACATGAAAATGTCGTTTTTTTATGTTTGCATGGTTATAACAGAGCATTGGCATCTGTTATGTTTAACATTTTACATCTACAGTATGTTTTAATTGGTTTATTTGGAAATTGTTTGTTGGACGTAAGGTCTAACATTTCAATGGTGGAATAGCATAGATGTAACAATTTGTTGATTTGGCGAAGCAAAGTCAAGTCTGATGGGATAATGGATTCTCATTCCACTGCCGTGTGCTATCGAGCATAAACATAGCACATTGAATGAAACAACAAACAAGATCAAGATGGGAAAGGAAATCTGACATCGACTTTTATGGAAATAAGGTGAATAAGGTGTACACTTCACCCTAATGATGGAACTTCTGAGATCCACAAGTTTTCAGGACTGATCTACTGTGTTCATTGACGGAACCATACCCAAAGGATGAAAGTCCGATGGACTGTTGAACCACACTAATCGTTGTTTTGTAGTTATACTTTCAATAGATCGGGACATCACAACTCCTTTTCTGATGATACATCACGTCACTGCCTGGACACAGACAACTGAGTGTGTGAGTACCAGCAACATGTTCTAGGAGGATTTCTTTAACAACACTGGTCGAATCGGTGAAGGACTCCACATACTACGGATCAAAGCAACACGGGACAGTTGACTGGACAGGTCACATGGTTCCATCACAGTGGAAGACACTGTTGTGGTGTTAATCTTGAATTAGTGAAGGTTTGGAAACTCACTGTTCCTTTACACACCTACACTGACTCGTTAGGACAACCAGGCAATTCGCTGTGTCCACATCACACTGACTACAATAACTGATATTGGAACTTTTCATCACTGATGACATTCAAAACAGAAGACTGAAGACTACAGGATATTTGATGGGAATCTAGCTTCATTCCTAACAATCAATTGTTTTCCTAAATTGACTGGCATTGTGATCTTGTATGTATGTTCATTCCTCACAAGACAGGCAGAGGACTACATATGATCACTACCTTGACATTGGTCATTGACGTTTGTTTGTGAAGTTGCTTAATAGTTAAGATTACAACAGCTATACTGTAATGTTTAATAGTGCCATATTCCTTTTCAAAGGTTGAAACTCTCACTAGTACATTCATTGGAGTTGAGTGTTGTGTTACGTTCAGGGTATGTTGGGTTGTAGGTATGATGTTGATGCATGACTCATGAAATGGACAAGGGGGGACTTTGATTGTTTAAAGGGTTTATTGGGAATGAATTATGCATTTCGTTAATATGTCACATTAGGTCTGTTTCTGTTGGACACAGGTTAGACTGATAGTAGCCTGGGATTTGATGTGTATGGTAATGATTGATCACGATGGTCCATATGATTGCAAAGCCATACAGTGCTATGAGTCAGGGCAAGCTGTGTCCACTGCATCTTATTTTCATTTCATTTAAGGAATAATAAAGCCTCATAGGCAAGATAATCCTTTTTATTATTTTACTTTATTGTTTTTTAACAAAAGTGTTTGGACCTTTTCAGTTTATTAGGAATTGGATTGTACTTTTATTTTTCTAGTTTTATCAACATGTAATGATTAATTAATACATGACTGAAGGGGGGACTGAGAGAAAGTAGGCTTGAGAATTTTAACACAACACAGATGTACTAACTAACTCTTGAGCAGAGGTGTATAGATAGGACACATGTCCTGTCCATACTCTCCTGCTAGGAGTTGCCCAAGTACTGTGGAACTTCCTGTATTCTTTGGAGAGGGAGAGAGTGGGAACTATGTACTGTTAACATCGGAAGTCTCATGCTGAAATAAAGGCTCTCCCTTGACTTTCTGGTTGCATAACTTTTGTTCTTGGACATCACCAGAACAGGAAGCTAACACTGTTGACCAAAATGATAACCTTGTTTATGAATTTTTTGATAATGTGCCTGCAAGGCGTAGGAAGAATGTTGAATATATTCTTAATAGAATTTACAGGTCATAAGATTTGACTTCATGGACTTCAAATGCTGAATTCATTCTCAAAGGGGAGATAATCAAGGGCTTGCAGCTGTTGGACCTGGTTAAAAACGTACAAGCAACCAATAAAATTGCTGGCACTAGAAGGCTGTTGGTGTGGGGGGTGTCTGAACATGCCTTTTACATCAATTCCAAAGGAGCTTGTAAGGCATAAATTCAAGTTGTATAAACAAACGCCTGGCAACACAATGGATGATTTGGCCTCTCCCCCAGCAACCGGTTATCAACCAACCAAAGCTTTCTTTGTACCCCCTGCCCCGGATCCTACAAAATGGCTTCCATTTTAATGTGTTTTTATTTTATGCTTTTTTTAATCATTTGTGTTTCACTGTCAAAGTTGTTAGAAATCAGCCATGTCGTATAGTGGTGGTAATAATAACTTGCGTACTTGGTTGTCAAGGGAGAGAGCAATTCAATTGTTTATTGCAGCATATTGATAGTCTATTAGCACATGATGTTACAGGCTCAAACTATTCCTCGTCCCTCTCTCACTGTAATGGGGGTTAACCAGCTATATATATATATATATGTATATGTATATATATATGTATATGTATATATATATATGTATGTGTGTGTATATGTATATGTATGTGTGTGTATATGTATGTATATATGTATATGAATATGTATATGTACATGTATATATATATAACCCTAACCCTAATTTGGCTGGAATGGTTTGCTAGGAAATTGCTGACCATCTACATAGATATCCACAAAATCAAAATACACATATATAGTACACAAAGTAGCGCTTGAGTGTGTCCACATTTCACGGCTGGTGAAACAATCACTTTCTTGACAAATAGTGACGCAGATAAATATATGCAAACGATAACGCACATCCCCTGCCCGCATAAGAAAGAACTCGTCTTTACCGCGGATCCTAACATTTATGCCAAGGCCGTTTTACATGGAGTTTCTTTTGAAATAATATATCACTATGAACAGTGTTGACAATATCAAATATTGTATTATCGCTGAATAGGCAGACCTTTTTGTGAGTCCATCGTTCTCACCTGCAGGGTCCGTAACACCCATGTGTAGGATCTGAGCATTAACAACTACAATATGAATGTATGGTTCATTAGAAGTGATTGTGCCTAGATGTTGAGAATAACAGACAGTTAAGATTCGGCCTGTTGGGCTCTGGTAACCACAGGAATGTATGCATAGACCATTTGGTGTGGGGGTTAGTGTCTTGGCTTTGCTAAGTAAACACACCCCTCCTGGTATTTATACAGCCTTTACCCCACAGGACAATTGAGAGAGATGGAAGCGTTTGAGCCTGTAACATCATGTGCTAATAGACTATCAATATGCTGCAATAAACAATTGTATTACTCTCTCCCTTGACAACCGAGTACGCGAGTTATCATTACTACCACTATACTACATGGCTGATTTCTAACAGTTTTGGTACCGCGACCGGATGGACAAGTTTTAACGATTCTACTGAACTTCAATTGGAGAGCTAATGGGCTCTATTTGCAATCGCGGGGAAGACGTTGTTTTTCCTGGTTACTGGTTGCTGAGAACAACTGAACAGTGAGTCGTGAAACTACGCCATATAACGAACTGTCGAGATTGCAA
>JACXGJ010008175.1:0-28024 GCA_016801105.1 Esox niger | reverse complement strand
CCTCCAGACGGCGACATTTAAAGCACTGTGGTTGGTTGGCCGCAGAAAACCACTGAAGAAAATATGACATCATTTCCGGTAGGTTGAAGTAACAATCACACCACTGTTCGCGGACAGGGATTTATTGGTAGTTTATTTTGATTTTGGATCGCTACTCCCGTAAAGTGATTTGCAACAGACAGGAGACAGACGGTTCACCATGCCAGTTACATGTGCGGTTAACGGCTGCACTAACAAGTTTGTTAAAGGGTCAGAAATACGGTTTTACAGGTAGGAAGTTATGCTTTCATTAGCTAACCAACGTTAGCTAACTTGTCCTTTAAACATTGTTCACGTTTCAACGTAACCAAGTAAAAATGTTAGCTAGTTTCCAACTGGTAGCAATCTATCCGCAGTTATTGGGTTTACATGTAGTTGGGTGTACTTATTGGTATTGGTTTTTAGTACCCACCTTCCTCAAAAGTTCTCACAAGAATAGTAAACGACGGAAATACTAACAAGCGAGACTATTTCTTTTGGTTTATGTTGTCTAGATAATTTTACTTGGGGTTATGACCAGAATCATATAATTGCTGAGTACAAGAGCCGAGCCCACAAGGGGAAAAATCCTGTGTTTCTGTTGCTGAACAGGGCAGTTAATACCAAAAAGATAATTCTTACCTGGTAAAAAGATAAATCACTAAATAGTGCTGTACATACTTTGTCAGGGTTAGGTTTAAAGTCGGAAGTTGGGGTTAAGTCTAGGGCTAAGGATAGTGGTATTAGGAAAAATAGAATCTTCTAAGTACTTAGTTGGTACTCCCAAAAAGTATAGCTCACCTCAAGTGGGCGTGTCTATTTACATTTCATATTTCAGGGCCACAACTCCTAAAAGTGACCTGATATTATTTCCAGAAAAGTTGTGACGCTGTGTAAAATGCAACTAAAAACGGAATGCAATGATGTGCAAATAATTTTGCCCTAAACTTTATTGAAAATAGTACAAAGACAACAAATCAAATGTTTCTACTCAGAATTTGTTTTATTGTTTTGATGCTTGTTTTGCCTTTGATGCCAGAAACACACTTGAAAAATTGGTACAGGGGTGTGTTTACCGCTCTGTTGCATCACCTCTTTTAACAATATTCTGTAAGTGTTTGGGAACAGAGGAGAACATTTGCTGAAGTTTTGATAGTGAAATATATTCCCATTCTTGCTTGATGTAGGATTTCATCTGCTCAACAATTCGGTGTCTACTTTGTTTTATTGTTTCATAATGTGCCTAATGTTTTCAGTGGGTGACAGGTCTGGACTGCAAGCAGGCCAGTTTAGCACCCGGTCTCTTATTATGGAGCCATGCTGTTGTAATATATCCAGAATGTGGTTTGGCATTGTCTTGCTGAAATAAGCAAATCCTTTCCTGAAAATGATGTGATCTGAATGGCAGCATATGCTGCTCCAAAACCTGTATATATTATTTAGCATTAATCGTGCCTTTACAGATGTGCAAGTCGCCCATGCCATGTGCACTAATGCAGCCCTAAACCATTGCAGACGCTGGCTTTTTAACTGTATGCGGATGAGAAGTGTCTCTGTCTTTTGTCCAGAGGACGTGGTGTCCATGATTTAGATTTGTCAGACCACAGGACAGTTTTACCCTCTGCCTCAGTACATCTTAAATGAGCTTGAGCCCTGAGAAGGCGGCAGTGTTTTTGATATGTTTTTTTCTTTATGTAGAGTAGAGTTTTAACATGTATATCTGGATGCAGCAAAGTACTGTGTTCACAGACAATGGTTTTTGGAAGTGATCCTGAGCCCATTCAGTGATTGCCACTACAGAATTGTGTGTTTTTCAAATGCTGTGCTGCCTGAGGACCAGTCCCTGCCCCTCCACACGTCTCACAGACCCATCCTCTTTGCAATTCACTTTTAATACCCTATCAGGTTACTGACCTGTTGCCAATAAACCTAATTTGTTGTGATATTCCACCATGTTTAGTTTATTAGTATTACACAACCTTTCCACTCTTGTGGCCTCTGTCATGTTGCTAGCATCAAATTTGGCATATACAGGGTTTTTCAACAATTGCTAAAATGTTTGTTTCAACATTTGATATTTTGTCTTTGTACTCTTTTGTTTTGAACATAGGGTTTAAATGATTTGCAAATCATTGTATTTGGTTGTTCTGTACATTTTACTAATTGTCCCAACATTTTGGGAAATGGGGTTGTACATGCGATCATTGAGAATTCAGGGCTTATTGGTTAGGCAAAGTTTAAGAGCTATTTGAATGGAAATAAATATATTTCCTAGTTTTACTGTACATGTGGGAACAGAAGTCCCTACAAAGTAAAACCTGAGTGGTGTGCCTCTACAAGGTTTTAACCCAATCCCTACTAGGGAAAATGTCAACTTCCAGATTAGTTTTGGGGTAAAATGTACATTTGCTTGTCTTCAACTGTGTTTGCTGTCCTTCTCTCAGGTTCCCCATCAGTAAGCCTCAGCTGGCCAACCAATGGGTACAAAGTTTGGGAATGAAAAACTTCATCCCTACACCTAATACTTGCCTCTGCTCAGTGCATTTTAATCCAGACTGTTTCAGAGACTATAATGGCAAACAATTTCTTAGAGAGGATGCAGTTCCCACCATTTTTGGCGCAGATTCATCAAAGGTTTGGGAACATGTCAATATTCTATGCAAGAAAATGCATGTTTATTTCCATCTAGTCAATTAACGCAGTGCGTGGTTTCATTGTTGATCAACATTGCTTAAGCCAACTTTTTATTAAACAAGTCTCTATGGTATGAAATGATATATGTTAAATAACACTGCAGCCTGAACTACGGAAAAGGGGGATACTGACCAAGGATGCAAATGCAGCTAGTCGTTTTGGGACGCCTTCAGACCGGGAGAAAGCTAAGGCACTTGAAAAGGTCAAGGCAAAGGAGAAACGACAAAGTACCCGGGATACCAGCAGGGTGGGTCATGTTTATATTTTCAGTGCTTATACAAAGGAGCACATTTCATACTTTTAAACGGTTAAACCCCAACCTTTTGCAAATATTGTTATAGCGTTGTTACAGCAACTGTCCAGTTGCTGAGTACGAGTTTTGCTGTATGTCTGCACAGTTTGGTGCTGTTTTTTGTAAAGTGCCTGAGAGCTTGGTTCTGTTTGAGTGCCCAAGCGCTTACTACCCCAGATTTAGCTATTCACTTTTACTCTGTTGTCTCTGACTTTTGTTTTGTAGGGCAGGGCTGATGGCAGAAGACGAGGAGGACGTGGAGCAGTGTCTTCCAACTCTGATAGGTAAGTTTGGACACCTCTTCTCAAAACTGATCACTGAATGAGTGCAATGCTTCACTAACTTGCTTAAATGCTATCACTGCGATGACTTGTTTTAAATATTGCATTTTAAGCCTCAACTTATTTGTTGTTTTGCTGTGTTGTATAACAATGAACTATACACACATTAAAGGGTTAAAATTACAGTCACTGGTGTGTCACGCCATTGGCAGCCTATAGAATTACTCTGCACAACACATCAGTTTGTAGAAATTGGTCAAGGACTGCAAAATTTGTAATTGATGGGATATTCAAAAGCAAGACTCATTTTTATTAGCAGATTGATATCAGGAAGGAGTCTGGATCATTCATAAAATCCGTCTGACAAAGTATGCTTGCGACCCATTTCTTGGACTTCATTTACAAACATTGCATAGAAACAGAAAATATTCTAGATTCATTACACAAAGTGAAACATTTCAAGCTTTTTTTTTCCGTCTTGATGGTTACGGCTTACAGGCCATGGAAATAAAAAATACACTATCTCAAAATATTTGTAAAGAAATGTATGTGACGGAAATGTCCAACTGAGAAGACCTCTAATTAGCTAGTTAACTCAAAACACCTGGAAAGGTGTCCAAAGTATGTTGATTTATGCACTCAATACTTGGTCGGGGCTCCTTTTGCATAAATTACTGCATTAATACAACGTGGCATGGAGTCATTCAGCCTGTGGCACTGCTGAGTTGTTATGGAAGCCCAGGTTGCTTTGATAGCGGCCTTCAGCTCGTCTGTGATGATGGGTCTGGTGTATCTCATTTACCTCTTGGCAATGCCCCATATATTCTCTAAGGTGTTCAGGTCGGGCGAGTTGGCTGGCCAATCAAGCACAGTAATACCATGAGCTATAAGCCATTATCATCAAGATTGAAACAAAAAAGGCTTGAAATATTTCACTTTGTGTAATGAATATAAAATATATGAAGGTGTCTCTTTGAATTAGGGAAAAGTAAACCTTTCCACAATATTCTTCTTTTTTTATGCACCTGTACACTTAATAAAAAAGTACTGCTGAAGAGACCAGTTTAAGTGTCTTGAGCATTGCGAATATGTGTTTAAATTAGTAGACCATTCAATACAAATCTAACCACAAATGGCCTCTCATCCAGAACAGCTCTCCTGTTGCATCCCTCCTGTAGCCTTGTACACAAATCTAGGGCTGAGGTATGTATGTTGAACTGGGTGCAGTCTATTCCTCTGAGTATTTTTAAAACACATATAAATTGCAGCAAAAAAAATCATCTTGAGCCACAGTGTATAAAATATTTAGGTTTGTGGTATATTAAGCGGCTGGCATATCGTGGTTGAGATGCAAGATTGATAACACCCTATTGAAAAGTACCTTTTGCAATAAACCCAAGGGGAAGGTATTTGGATTTACGCTAGAATGGCATTTATCTTCTGTAGCCTTGTTAAAATACATTGTAAAATAAAGAAAACTGCAAATAACATTGCAATCTGAGATATGCGGCCAGTTAACTCATTTGATTTCATATTTTTTCAGTGTCTTATAATTCAACACTGGCTTTAGATGAGGCTGTTCAACAAATTGCTACTTCATATGGATTCTTAATCATTATAAATTAACTCACATGGTCATCTCCAAGTCATAGCCTTTTAAAAAATATGAAATGTTCAATGAAGAAAACAAAATCAACAATTAAGGAAATGTAATTCGCTCATTTCAAAATGTATTTTCCCCATGGACTAATCTATGTTTTTAGAGGTTCCCCTATTCCATCACTTGTGCATACGCATGGTCATAGCTGTGCTAAAATGTCTAATTGGCAAGACTGTTACACTTGTTCCTGTATCCTGTCCTAAATTTTCTTGAATATCTGAAAAAGGGTTGAATATTGCTGTCCTTCACCAGTTTCTGACCAAACTTAAAAAAAAGAAGGTGTCCACTGGACATTATATAATACATTCAGTATCAAGAAATAGAAGGTAACACAAGAAAAAGCTGTGTCATCAAATAATGCAAAACCAATGAAGCATGACAATTACCATGGTCGCATACAGGAGGCAGGTCAGAGAAAACTGTCTGACACTGTCATTGTTTTTTGTGAATTGTGCAGACAGACGTTGGGGGCGAAGAGCAAGGTGTATGACAGCAAAGGTCGTCTGCTCTCCTGCGGAAAGGACATGTGTGACTGTCTAGACGCTGACTGCATGGGCTGCTTCTATCCCTGTCCTGAATGTGGTTCTCGCAAGTGCGGTGTGGAGTGCCGCTGTGACCGCAAGTGGCTCTACGAGCAGGTGGAGGTGGAGGGAGGAGAGATAATCCGCAATAAGTATGCTGGCTAACTCCCTACTGAGAAACAACACAAACTCAGTAGTATTAAGCAAATGTTAAAGACATGGCATACATATGAGGACTTCTTTCTGTACCAAGATGTCCACTTCCTGAAGGTGTATGCATGTACCACACTTGAGAGTGCGTGGCTAATGAAAAGTCATGAAGTGAGAGAGGTATATGATTGGGATTTGTTTCAGCCTTCCAGAAATTATCCATATGGTTATGTTAAATTTTTTTCTTTCCTTACAAGTATTTGCAATTCTCTATGTTTTGATTAAAGTTTTTTTCCATAATGACTTTTTAGTCTACCAAATAATTTTGCTCATTTTAACCAGCTCGCTGAAATAAATCCTTAATCAATCTAGTTGTTTCTTTTATTTCAATTAGCGATATACGTTTTACATTTCTCTTGAGTTTTTGTTTAAATGTTAGCTAGTTATGTCGGAGCAGACATTCCTTTATTCCATGTGCTGCTGGAAAATATCACAACCTAGCTAACATTTGTGCTGTTCTCTGCTAAAGATTAAGAAATAAGAAACCAGGCAAGCCTAGTTCAGCAGGCCCGCAATAGAAAGTGTTTCCACCTCGAGAAACCTGGGTCACCCACTACATCGCAGAGCTGTACATTTGACGGGTGTCAGTACAACCTCTTATGTCTACCCTGAACAAACCCTGTTTTGCCACAACAGATACTTGACCATTTGTGAATGATATTGATAGAGTTAAACTGACTACTGTTTTTTACTAAGTACCTCCACCACAAATAGTGTCCATGAACAATATGGCATTTGCCACTTCCGTTTTTAACAGTGTATTAGCATTAGTAACATTATTAATAGGATTTCCCAGTATCTACAAACTTACTGGAGTAAGAATATTCAATGGATATAAAGACTACACACTCTTGTTAAAATGTCAGGTTTTTGTGATGTACATTTTTTTTGGTCAAATATATAAATCATGTCAGAACTTTTTCCACCTTTTAATGTGACCTATAAAGTGAACAATTCAATTGAAAAACAAAATGAAATCTTTGAGGGGTCAAAAAAACTCACCATAACCAGGTTGCATAAGTGTGCACACCCTTAAACTAATACTTTGTTGAAGTACCTTTAGATTTAATTACAGCACTCAGTCTTTTTGGGTAGGAGTCTATTAGCATGGCACATCTTGACATGGCAGTTTTTGCCCACTCTTTTTTGCAAAAGTGCTCCAAATCTGTCAGATTGTGATTTCCTGAACATAGCCCTTTTTAGATCACCCCACAAATGTTCAATTGGATTCAGGTCTGGGCTCTGGCTTGGCCATTCCAAAACGTTAATCTTCTTCTGGTGGAGCCATGCTTTTGTGGATTTGGGTCGTTTTTGTGCTGAAAGGTGAACTTCCTCTTTTGTGCCAAAATTGCCTGGTATTTGGAATTGTTCATACTTCCCAACACCCTGACTTAGGCCCTGGTTCCAGCTAAAGAGAAACAGCCCCAATGCATGATGCTGCCACCAACAAGTTTCACTGTGGATTTGGTATTCTTTGGGTAATGTGCAGAGTTGTTTTTGCGCCAAACATTTGCAATTATGGCCAAAAAGTTCAGCCTTGATTTCATCATAACAAATCTTCCCACGTGCTTTTGGAAACTTCATGTTTGTTTTTGCCAACTTCATCCAGGCTTTGCTGTTTTTCGTTGTAAGAAAAGGCTTCCTACACCATCGCCCATTCATTTGAAGAATACCGGAGATTGTCACATGTAGCACACAGCCAGTACTTGCCAGATATTCTTGCAGCTCCTTTAATGTTGCTGTAGGCCTCTTGGATGCCACCCTGACTAGTTTTCTTTTTGTCTTTTCATCAGTTTTGGAAGGACTTCCATTTCTTGGTAATGTCTCTCACGTCATATTTTCTCCACTTGATGATGACTGTCTTTTCTGTGTTCCATGGTATATTTAATGCTTTGGAAATTATTTTGTTCCCTTCTCCTGACTGATTTTGTAGCCTTCTCCTGAAAGGGAACTTTATTTGTAATTAATCAGAGTCACTATAAATGATGGCAGCTCTGCAATGATTTCTATTTAACATGAGTTTGAATGTTATTGGTTAATTCTGAACACAGCCACATCCCCAGTTATAAGAGGGTGTGCGCTCTTATGCAACCAGGTGATTGTATGTTATTTATTTTTTATTTTTACCCTTTGAAGATTTCACGTTCACGTTATAGGTCACATTAAAGGTGGAAAATGTTCTGACATGATTGTCTCATTCCTTTACATCAAGAAAACCTAGCATTTTAACAGGGGTGTGTAGACTTTTATCCACTGTAGAATAACGTATTTTATTTTTCATGGCATAACAACATACTCTATTTCTTTCATTTGTGAATTACTTTAATACAATTGCTATCAAAAAGATGACGATAACGAACTTTTTCATCAACTGAAAAGACGAGAGTCGGGGAATTTTCCAAATATAGTCGCAATACTGTATAACTGTAAAGTTTTATTGCAGCCCACAAATAAAATTAATACATGTCATTGCTATCAATAGATTCGAACTTAGGTCTTCCACGTGAGAGGCATTGTCTTTAACCACTATGCCATGGCATTACATGTTTCAACAGTCACTAGACACCATTGAGCATTGTGTTAAACTTACTAATGTTTTTTATTATGTTTAGCTCCACCCATAGTGTCTATGAACAGTATGGCTTTTGCCACTGTCTGTTTTAACAGCTTATTAGCCATTAATAGGCTTACTAGTATATTACATCCTAGGAATAATCATAAAAATGTAGCAATTGTTAGCGAGACTGAAGACTGAAGAAACATTTCCATGCCAGATACAGTCGCAATATCGTGTACAGTTTTAGTTCAGGCTTACTGTAACGTAACTACTGTATGTTGTAGCCAGTAAATGTGTTTTGTTTATCCTGACTCAAAAAGCGTGCACTGAAGCGTACCCCGTAAATCAACCAGAAGCAAACGCAAAATAAGTGTGAACTGTTTTATTTCAGGCTTGTTATAATGTAGATACTTCAGGTTTTAGCCAGCAAAGTTTTCGTCTGTACGGAATAATTCATAATGCATACTTCGCTTTGCCTTTGAGGAGAGTATAGTTTACATTTCGGAGTCATATGCTGGAGTTGCTTCCGGATTGTGTAGCTTTTGAATCTTGTGCTATGCTTTGTCACATGACCAAGCACTCTAATGTCTTACTGAAACAGCAAGTGGAGGCTTCTGTTTTCTTGGCAACCGATCATATAGGTCACACAATATTCGGCTGTATTTTTTGGGCATATTTCCCACCAGACATTTTGGACGCTGATATTGTCATCTGCCAGACAACTACATGTGATACATTAAACGCTGCTCTGGACACTTTGTGAAATACTCTATGGCTTTAAGGTTGTTCCCCAAATCAGACTCTGGGAAGGTGTCATGGACGTAAGTGCCAATTGCACCTTGGACTTATCCCTGCAACCCTTCTTGACACTGCAGCAGTAGTAGAAATGATGATGACATTCAATGTCTCGACAGCATTGGCCCCAGTAGAACTGTTACTTCGAGCATTTCAGATGTTTAGCTGCAGCCACCGAGTAGCTCATCGTTGAACAGCTCAACATAAAGCGGACCTGAACTATAGAGGGCCCAGCTGGTTTCACATGGTCACCCAGTGGTATAAGATCGCGGAGACTTGGCTTCCCCTTCACTCTCAGTACGTTGACAGTACTGATAGTAAGAGGGCATCAACATTGCTGTACTCCCTGTAGGCACCCTGTTCCGTTTCATGTCTACTCATTGCATGGTCTTCTCTCCAGGATCGAGTGCGGTGCAGCGGTGAGCACCTTGGCTGCCTTGCTGCAACAGGCTTCCATACACAGGCTTATATAAACTACCCAGCACAACTGAAAGACAGCCATGCGCTTGATGCCATCCTGTGAAGCCTGAGGTTAGACACTGGAGGTCAAATGTAGAGCTTGGGAGGCCTCATCAATGGTGAGACAGGAACATTAATTTATTTGGCAAAAGATCTATGCAGTCAGCTTGCCAATAGCCTCAAAAGTAGAGTAATCTGTGGCATCATCTTCATGACGTCATAGTCCTGGTGACTTCAGTTAAGAAAATGGTTACTTACCATCTGCAGGGACTGGAGGGTTAAATGGAGAATGATCCAAGACATTTCATCTGAGATTGGTTTAGCGGTATACTCTTTCAGTCAGAGAAGGTAATTTAAATAGCAGATTATCCAACTTTCATTAGAAATACTCAAAAGATTGTTCACTTCAACATTTACATCTATAACACAAGAGAAAGAGATTATCATTGACTCATTTGGCCAATGACCTGACTGGTTAAGCTAATAGGCTGTACCTTATCTGAAAGCAATAGCTACTTTGGGGAAAGCCTCAACAATTACACTGTCATATTAAGAACGCAGATGCACCATTTGTGAAAGTAATTGTAAATTCTATATTTACTCGAAGTGTGTTGATGAGGTGACTGGATGGTGGGGCTTGTTACTGGAAGGTCCATGAAGGGTGTCATTTATATTGTAACTGCTGCAAAAAGTTGTTCTTAAAAGCTTGATTGGAGAATCTGTTTCTCAGGTATTCAGCCACTTATACTTTTGCTACTGTATACATTTTGGCCCATTGTGTTTATTATTAAAGACATTTGGTTCCTTTTTTTCTGGCCTTGCCAGCATGTGGGCGTTGAAGGGATTGCTTTCCGGAATTAGTTTGTAGGTTTAACCGTGCCCAGCCTAATCTCACTCTGTTTAAAATCGTTTTTGGTTGTGGTCAGGTTATATACTTGGACACAACATGTCAAGTGACCAGCTAAGGTCTCTGGTTTAATCTGTTAGATGTGACCCACTCCCCCCACCATTTACAGTTTATTACTCTGAGCTGCCCCAAGATCATATGCTTAACAGGGATCGATCTCAACATGGCCAAATGGCCCACCTCTGCCGCTGGGATTAAACTGCAGCTCTGTCTCTTCATGTTCTGTTTTTTGTGATCGTTAATTCAGTAATAGGACCATTTTATTGTTTGTTCATTATTCCAGTGAGGGATGTTCCTGCATAGTCCTCATTTTAAAACATTTAATGATTTTGTAATGTTTATCTACCTGAATTACCTCTAACCCTAGTTAACTGAAAAGTATTAGAGAATCCAAAAACAATGGTTCTAGCCCGTACACACATACAGTCTGTAATAAACCTAATGATTTGAGAAAATATGTATCACGATTAACATTTTATTTTGATTTATTTTAAGATCATGCCGATGAATAGCAATTATATGTTTAGATAGCTGTTTTTGCTCATCCTTACCATGGTTTCAGTAATTCTGGAGGGCATTGTACGTAATGTTGACATGGTTAACTCTTTATCCCAAAAATGGCTGTTGTCTACAGACAAGGAATACCTTATTGAAAAAACTGTTTTAAATATGTAATGTGCCTGTTATTAAGGTCAAGTTGATGAACACACATTTTGTTCTTTTCACAGTTTTTTATTTTGTGTAAAGGTCTGGCCACACTTTTTTTAAGTTAGCTCAATAATAGCATTTATCAATCATAAAATGGGACTGGGTCATTCATGTAAATGGGTTAGGGTAGTCAGAATTCTGCACAAAATAATTTACCATTTGAAAGCAAAAAATCGATCAATCAAACTTTATTTAAATAGCACAATTTGTACATCAAATGCAACTCCAAGCGTTGGACATTAAAATGGAAATAAACATAAGTTAAGATTTCTATGTTGTGAACCACAAATGTTATACACGGTTAAAGTGTTACAACTTCAAAAACATCACTTATAGGGGTGGCAATGGTGCTTCATTGTTCAAAGTATTGTTGCTGAAATACTTTGTATTTGGTAACTCATGGTTTGTGGCAACATGTTTTCACACAAAAAATACACCGTTGTAACCAGTGAGCTTTAATACAGGGCAATTTTGGATTATCCTAGATTGACTGAAATTCAGATAAGCCCAAAAGTATTCATATCCATTCCAACTTTTGAGATATTGTGAATTTGTATTTGACCAATAGGTTTTTTTTGGCTGGAAATGACATAAACAAGTGACAAAACACGGTAAGACATTGTGCTTGAGAGACAAATGAAGATAACTATTTCAGTTTTTTGCCATGACTTGTAGTTGACTAGTAACTGACTAGAGAGCTACTGCTGTTCAACTGTTCTCAATTTAGAGATTAGGATGCTCTTTGATGGTGGAAAATATAAGACAATTTTAAATGTTAGAGGAAACTTGCATCTTCTCAAAATTTGCAACAATTTTGTATCGTATTTTGTCATTTGTTGGTCAAATGCAAATTCACTATAGCTCAATACTTAGCAAGTGTATGAATAATTTTGGGCTTAACTGTATGTTTTTCTGTTAAATTATCATGAATGCTATATAGAGTCCTCCATAGGTGACTACTGAATGCTTGTATGCATCTCTGATTTCAGCTCCTCATAATGTAAACTGACCTCACACATCCTACTTAGTAAATTGAGTTCCTTTTTGTATTTATATGGTGTCTTCAAGGTCCTTTGGTTGTCAAAATGTTGGGTTTTCCTCTCATACTTAGAAGGAAAGAATTTCAGTGATCTGTACACTGTAAAAATTATTGAACTCCCGTTGTTTATAATGTAGCTGTTCTTGGCAATTTCAACAAACATGCATTTCATCTGCATTACCATATCTCACTCCATCACTTTCTTAGCCATCAACCACATACCAACCAGCCCTGCTGCACAACACTCTGAAGTAGATGTGGCTATTTTCAAAAAGCCATGCAATTAATTACACACAAAAATGTGTCCCATGTCCTTCAGACATGTAGAGGGAGTGATAAAGGGCAATTGCAATGTGTGGTGGGTGTAACCGTGAGGTGACTTTCCCTTATTGATCAGAAATTCTTGCTTTACTGGCACTCCTTTATTCAGTTGTCATTGACAGTGACCTACCCACGAACCAATATCCTATTTTCTCTGTATGTGTATGCGTTTGTCTTATCTTTATTTAACCTACTATTGCAGTGCATGATGCAGACAAAATGTTCAATGAAGACAATAAGCAAGCAACAAGGTTGCTGTGGTACAGTAGAACTTTGTTGCAGAACAGCATTTATGTACTTCTACAATGTCATTGTCCTTACACAATTTATGACTTCAATTTGTTTATTTAATATGCATTTTTAGAACATTGTCCACAATGTGGAATCAGGTAGTAATGCATAGTATTAAATAATTTGAATTGGATTCCAGAAAGTACCCACTGGTAGAACAAACAATTAAAAAAAAACATACAATGAAATGAAACCATTGCTTAATTATGTCTGCTATCTTTGTCTAAACAGGCTGTTGCAGGACTCAATCAACTACACACTTCTACATTTGCAAAGGGAAGTGTAGTTGGCAGCTGTATGATGTTGCCATGCTCATGCGATTACAGTCTGTGCTGTCCATCTTGCATTTGCTGCAATCACAGCTCTTGGCCACAGGTATCAAGAAAGGTTCCGCCCCTGGTAGACAGCTCTCCAGGTAGACTTCCTCATAGGACCAGTCCTTGAAGTTACACACACCCTGGGCATGTGGCATCCTCTGGCTATAATAGTTCAGATCCTGCCAACAACATCATTGATACCGTGAATTAAAATCATCTGAGAGCACTGGTCTGGAGCCAAATCTGTAGATATATATATAATAGATTCTCATCCCATGATAATCAGTAGGTGGTTTAAACAGTTTTATAAAACAACTGGTTGTTGGAAAATTCCTAATGAAATTATCATGTTATTCTTTTACTTCCATTGGGATCTGTATATACAAAGGGTAGCTGGTGAAAAAGTGAAAGCTTAGTTAATTCTCTCATGGTTCAAAATCAGTTTTATTGTGAGGGACATAGTACCATCTGCATCTATCTACCTTGGTTTTGCACAGGCCTGCGCAGGTGGGAATGGTGATGCTTCCACGACAGTCCTCTCTCTCCAGGAGGAAAGTCATATTCTGTAGTCTGCAGCTGTACCTGCAGTCTGGTCCTGCCTGCACAGGTGTCAACCACAGCATTGCTGTGACAACCAAAAGCAGTGTCCTCAACTGTGTGCAGTACATAATCCTTCCACAAGGAGTTACAGGTCTGTTCAGGTATTTGCTGCAGATCAAATGAAAATGTTAAAGATGAGAAAAAAAAGCCTAATCAACACAGGTTATATTTAAAGCAAAAACAAATCAGGGGAAACGTTATGATCATATACTGTTACTAAATTTCATGCACAATAATTTAGTGTAACAAAATCGAAATCTGAATAAACATTCTGCATTTCTGCTGGTTAGATACATCTCAGTCATAAAGAATTAGATAAGGCCTTCCATGTAGCCTGTTTCACTCAAGTATTAAAATAAGTTAACATGCAGGCAAATTGTATTTGATATCTGGCACCACTGAGAATTTCAAATCAGTCACATTTGAGAAGATAAAATTGTGTTTCACCATCATAAATCAAGCAATGGGTAAAAAAAATAAGTTTGCATACCTTAGAGGATATTGTGAAATGTTGGCATTGGTTTTGAAAGTATGACTGCTCATGTCTTATTTGAGGATAGTGATGAAATGAAGACATTATTGCATAGTTGTTTTTTTCCTTTTTATATCATAATGATAATGGCAATCACCCAAAAGGCCTTGATGGATAGTTTACATACCCTTGAATGTTTGGCCTTGTACAGACACACACACAGGTGAAAATAGCAATAAAAGGTTAATTTCCCACACTGCTGTCTTTTGCAATTAGTATATAAACAGTCAATGACTTTGTTAGTTCTCACATGGATGCACTGAGCAGGCTAGACACGGAGCCATAGGGAGCAGAAAATAATCTTGTAAAAATGTATGGCAATATGAATGCAGCATGTTATCAGAAAATACTGGCAGACAATTGGCATTCTTCTCCACGAAAGCTGCGCATTGGACGCATTTTGACTTTCCAGCATGACAAAGACTCTGAGCACAAGGCCAAGTTGACCATCCAGTGGTTACAGCAGAAAAAGGTGAAGGTTCTGGAGTGACCATCACAGTCTCCTGACCTTAATATAATCATGCTACTCTGGGGAGATCTCAAATGTGCGGTTCATGCTAGATGACCAAAGACCTGGAGGCATTTTGTTAAGACAAATGGGCAGCTATACCACCTGCAAGAATTCGGGGCTTCATGAACAAGTATTACAAAAGACTGCATGCTGTCATTGATGCTAAAGGGGGCAATACACAGCATTAAGAACTAAGGGTATGCATACTTTAGAAAATGGCTCAGTTAATTTTTTCCTTGTTGTCATGTTTTGTTTTATGATTGTGCCATTCTGTTTTTATATCCTACAGTTGAATATGAATCCCATAAGAAATAAAAGAGATGTTACACCTGCTCACTCATATTTTCTTTATAAATGGTACATATTTTACCAATTCTCCAAGGATTTGCAAACTTTTGAGCACGGCTGTAGCTGAAGACAAACTTACTATTGACCACTATTGTGACAGTAAGTAGGTTCCAAACCATTGGAACAATGATTAACCCACCTGTACGTACATGCGTTTTGCCCCCACGGAAAGATGGTTCGAAAGGCTAAAAATAATCTAAAAAACAGCTGGAGAGTTACAGACTTACAGTCATATCATGGGGTCACTAAGTCTCCAAATCTACAAATAGACCCCATCTCCATGCCAGTTGCCTATTTGGGAGGGTCACCAGAGAAAAGCCTATATTGAACATAACTTCAGGCACATTTGTTGGTTTTCAAAATGGCAGTAGCATTGGAATCAAGTCCTGGTGATGTGGTAACAAGAACCAGAAGAGGGGTTTTTGCAACACACCAGCATTGGGGTTTGGTGTGATAGGAATCCCTTGGCAGAAAATCACTTCATATCTACTGTAAAAATGGTAGAGGATCTTTCACATTGTTGCTTCTAGATCCTAGAGCCCTTGTTAAGGCCTACAGCATAATGAACTCTACCAAGTACTAGGCCATTCAAACCAAAAATGTGTTTGTTTCTGCCAGGAGGCTGAAACTTGGCAGTACGAACTTCAGCAAGACAACTGAAAGTTTTCACGTGGTGTCACAGCATATGGGAACCCCCACTTGGTGGAAAAAACAAACCCTCCTTCCATTGCCCTCCATCGATAACCCGACAACTTTTACTAGTTATACTTCACAATGACAGATAGTTGAAGTTCCATTGAATGTGCTAACGGCATATACAGCTCTGGAAAAAATTAATAGACCACTCCTAATTTTGCTTAAATCAGCATCTCTACATGTATGGCAGCCATTCCATTCCAGATTGTGTTAAATTCCAAAACAGGCACACCTGATTTTGCTTAAAGATGTATTGATTAGTTGATTACCTGAACCAAATCTAATTCATTGAGGAAAAGTATAAAAACCACTTCTGTGGTCATCACTGTCCTCTTGAAATAGGACAAGGTGTATGGCAAAAACAGTGCAAGTAGGACATCTCTATTTGAATAAAAAAAATTGCTATTCAGCATGACAGAAGAGTTGAAAAGAAAAGCTTTGAGTGAGGAAGAAGGGTTACATTCTGGCTTTACTGGCAGAAGGATACAGTGAGCATCAGGTTGCTTCCATCCTGAATATTTCAAAGACGGCGGTTCATAAGAACAAGGTCAAACAACAGACATTGGGGACAACAGAGCTACAGACTGGCAGAGGGCAAAAACGACTGTCCACTGACTGAGATGACCGTCAACTCAGTTGAATGTCATTCAACAACCATAAGATGACATCAAGTGACCTACAAAAAGAATGGCAAAGTGCAGCTGGGTTGAAGTACACGGCGAGGACGGTTTAAAACAGGTTCCAGGGGCAGGGCTGAAGTCATGCAAAGCTAGAAAAAGCCCTTCAATAAGAAGCAAAGAAGAGCCAGGCTGAGGTTTGCAAAAGTCCATAAGGATTGGACCTTAGAGGAATGGAGTTAAGTCTTCTTCTCTGACGAGTTAAATTTTCAGCTCTGCCCAACACCTGGTCATCTAATGGTTGGACAGAGACCCGAAGAGGCCTACAAGCCACAGTGTCTCATACCCACTGTGAAGTTTGTAGGCTGTAGAAGGGCATCAACCCAGCAGCAGGACTGCTCTCTGCTCCATTGTGCGAGGAGGAACAGGAGTAGCATGGCCAGAGCCCTACAAAATGACCTCCAGTGGACTACTGGTGTGTATGTTTCTGACCAAATTTTTTAAAACAGACTCCATAAGGGTGTCCTCTGGTGGGACCTGTGCTCACAGCCTAGCACTGTGCAGCTCAACTGACATTCATCAGAGAACACTAGAAGTGGCAGCTACGCCACTGGTGCCACGTTCTCCTCACAGATGAGAGCAGGTTCACATGTGACATGTGAATGAGTCTGGAAACACGTCAGTGAACGGTGTGGTCCCTACAACATCATCCAGCATGACCGTTTTGGTGGTGAGTCGGTTATGGTTTGGGGGGCATATACAGTGGGGAGAACAAGTATTTGATACACTGATGATTTTGCAGGTTTTCCTACTTATACAGCATGTAGAGGTCTTACATTTTTATCAAAGGTACACTTGAGAGGCCTGCAACTGAGAGAGTCGAGAAAACAAATTCCAGAAAATCACATCGTATGATTTTTTTACAATTTATTTTCAATTTATTGGATGACATAAGTATTTGATACATCATAAAGGAGAACTTAATATTTGATACAGAAACCTTTTTTTGCAATTACAGAGATCATACGTTTCCTGTAGTTCTTCACTAGGTTTGCACCAAGGGATTTTGGCCCACTCCTCCATACAGACCTACTCCAGATCCTTCAGGTTTCGGGGCTGTCGCTGGGCAATACGGACTTTCAGCTCCGTCCAAAGATTTTCTATAAGGTTCAGGTCTGGAGACTGGCTAGGCCACTCCAGGACCTTGAGATGCTTCTTACGGAGCCACTCCTTAGTTGCCCTGGCTGTGTGTTTCGGGTCGTTGTCATGCTGGAAGACCCAGCCACGACCCATCTTCAATGCTCTTACTGAGGGAAGGAGGTTGGCCAAGATCTCGTGATACATGGCCCCATCCATTCTCCCCTCAATACATCTTGTCCCCATTGCAGAAAAGCATCCCCAAAGAATGATGATTTCAACTCCATGCTTCACGGTTGGGATGGTGTTCTTGGGTTTGTACTCATCCTTCTTCCTCCAAACACGGCGAGTGGTGTTTAGACCAAAAAGCTCTAATTTTGTCTCATCAGACCACCTGACCTTCTCCCATTCCTCCTCTGGATCATCCAGATGGTCATTGGCAAACTTCAGACGGGCCTGGACATGTGCTGGCTTGAGCAGGGGGACCTTGCGTGTGCTGCAGTATTTTAATCCATGACAGCGTAGTGTGTTACTAATGGTTTTCTTTGAGACTGTGGTCCCAGCTGTCTTCAGGTCATTGACCAGGTCCTGCCATGTAGTTCAGGGCTGATCCCTCACCTTCCTCATGATCATTGATGCCCCACGAGGTGAGATCTTGCATGGAGCCCCAGACCGAGGGGCTCTTGAACATCTTCCATTTTCTAATAATTGCGCCAACAGTTGTTGCCTTCTCACCAAGCTGCTTGCCTTTTGCCCTGTAGCCCATCCCAGCCTTGTACAGGTCTACAATTTTATCCCTGATGTCTTTACACAGCTCTCTGGTCTTGGCCATTGTGGAGAGGTTGGAGTCTGTGAGTGTGTGGACAGGTGTATTTTATACAGGTTACAGTTGCAGTTAATACAGGTAATGAGTGGAGAACAGGAGGGCTACATAAAGAAAATCGAACCGGTCTGTGAGAGCTGGAATTCTTACTGGTTGGTAGGTGATCAAATACTTATGTCATGCAATAAAATGCTAATTAATTATTTGAAAATCACACAATGTCATTTTCTGGATTTACAGACCTCTACATGCTTAGTAAGTAGGAAAACCTGCAAAATCAGCAGTGTATCAAATACTTGTTCTCCCCACTGTACTTGGAGGGTCGCACATACCTCCACTTGCTAGCCAACTGTACCCTGACTGCTGTTAGATGCTGGGATGAAATACAGTGTTTTCAGAGTGAGGTTATTCTGTTGATGATTTTAGTTTCCCCTGACTATTGACATTTTGTTCTCAATCAGTTACACAATGTACAGTAAAGATTTTGATCTTTAATATATTGAATATATAAAAATTAAGGCAACTATGTGATTTAATTTTCTGAGCAATGTACATATTTATACAACATTGGCTTTTTATATTATACAGATTTTAATGAATTTTTTTAGGGTGCTGCTTATTTTGAAGGTACATTTTAAAATGTATCTCCTTATAGAAATGTTTTTTTGATTACCTGAAACAATTAGTAAATAAGCACTTGTATAAAGGGCATTGGGATATGCCACATTTACCAATCTCAACTGATCTCTAAATTTTCATTTCTTCTTCAGTTCTGTCAGTAACTCAAAACCTCTCTGAATACTTTACTGTGGATTTGTTATGTATTTCAGGGATAATGCCATCAAAATCAAATATATTTTGATGTGCTAACAATAAAGATACAAACATAGACTGCAATTATATGAAAAGAAAATAACATTACTATTTGGTGGGCGTATTGGGCAAATTTTTAACTCAAGGATTAGTGGCCAGTTAATTTTTCACACCTGGTTAAATCCAAAGCTTGATTTGGGTTAACAAAAATGCAGAAACTGCCAAATCGCACATTAGACTATGTTCATTAATATGTATGTGTTAATAAGGCTTGTTCCAGTAAGGCTTGCTCTTTCGCTTAAAAAAAGGAACTGGAATGTTGTTTACCTAAAATTAGACGAACCGGTATGCTGTTTCCGACCCAAGTCAAAACACTGGTTAAATCTGACATTACAATTTAGGAAAATTGCTTGTCATTGAAAGATAGCCTATATTCTCTAGAATTTTTTGACATTGAATTGAGAAGACATATGTACAGAGAAGTTTAAAAGACACTCATTGCTCTCCCTAGGACAAGATAAGATCATCAATTAAAGTTAACTTGATTTTATTTATGCATGCTTCCAGGGAGGTGGAGGACAAATGTATAAGCAAAAAGATTTTGAATTAGATTGCATGGAATTATCTGTCTGATTCATCAATAATTAAATCTGATAATCTTTAATGCCCTTAAATGTGCTACCCTGACAATTTTTGAAGTAAAGAAAAATATATTCTTTAATTAAAGTTTTTTTATGAATGCATTATCAACTGCTCCATCCTCGTAATAAAGCAGAAGGTGAAAAGGGCAGACAACTATGCAGCATTTTACCATAAAAATAACCTTTATGAAAGTATTTTAAATAACAATTTAGCAATCACAGCATAAAACCATTTGAATTCAACTGACCATTCTAATATAAATAATTGGCAGTTTTCACATTTATGTTTTAGATGATACCAATCAGATATACACTACCCTACACAACAACCACAAAACAATGTATATTAGAGGCTGAGTTTGTTATTAAGCAATCACAAATGTCTGCAAAATTGACATGCTCACCTGTTTAGTTCTGCCTTAGTGACAAAGAAGGGATGTCTCTGATCTTTTATACTCTTTCCACGTATAAATATTATCAGACAGGGTTTTACTCTATCTGGGATTGCTTTCATCCATCAAGGACCGTTCTTATAACTGGTATGGGGGTGGACTCAAATCTCTTAAGCTGTATTGCCTTGGAACAGTGAGGTTTTCCTACCTCTCTCTTAGTGTAAAATATAGGGGTTTAGCTCTTTGAGTATGGCCCTCAGGTCTGCAACTCAAGGACAACACACCCACACAAAAGAGAAGCAAGCTCACACCTTTTGACTATGTGTCAAAACACAAGGGAGAATGGCTTAAATGGATCATGAATTTTTCGTGGTCACATTAAGACCTACATATGTAACACAGGCCAGGCACGGAAAATGTACTTCACGCCTCCGTGTTCCACAGGTGCCGGTCAGCTCCATCACAGAATGTGTAGTGGGGAAGATTTAGGCCTGTAAATGTAGACAGATACTGAGTGGGACTGGCCTTTACAAGCTTGACATGTTCACTTATATCACACAACGTGTGATACATCCTAGTTGACTGGACACAGATGTTGCAAATTGCAGTGTTGAGATTGGACTCTCCATTGAAAGGATGTTTCTATGGAGTCTCTTGTCACTAACAAATCATTCAGGTGTGAATACAGATGAAATGCAGGTTTGTGAAATTAATGTATTCTGAATGTGATTTATAGTTGTATGTGGACTTTCTGATTTGCTCATGTGGGTTGAACACTTCCTTGTTGATATGTTTTGACTCTAGAATAATCAGTATGCTGACTGTTTCTTAGATGATAACCATTCCTGTGTCCTGTCATAACATTGAAGTGTAGGAATGTGATAATCAGATAAAAACTGGGTGTTGTACCATTTAGCCAGGAAAGTTCCAAGATATGTCGGGGGTCTTGATTTCCTGTCTTGCCGTGTTCAAATTGAGTTTTACTTACCAAGCTCCTATGGCTACAGTCACATAAGTTTCTCTGTTTGAATATTCTGAAGTGTCACCAGGGTAAGTTAGATTTGATATTAGACAATTCTTTAGTATTAGTATTTTGTGTGCATTCCATGTACTCTAACTTTTTTCCTATTCAACTTACTAAATCTGTTGGTTACTTAGTAAATAAATACCAAAGTATTACCGTTATGATTTCATACTTTATTATTAGCGATTCTATTAGTTAAATTTACCTTATTCACATCTCTGTCAAAGTAGTGTATGCACTGGCTAAATGGTCAAATCATTTTACAGGTATGTGTAATTACAGTATTCTATTATATGAGGTATTAGAAAGCAAATAGGAATAGCCTATACCCATTCGAACACCTTATGCGGGATCAATCAATGTTAGAGTTTGCATAGCTGCCCAAAAACTGAATTTGCTATTTACTTTATGGTTTGTAGGTTACAGTGCCTTTGTGAAGTGTTTCTAAACCATTGCTCCCTACTTCAGTATGACTAGGCTACATCTCAACATAACACACTAAAGGTAGGTCAGATATTCAATTAATACAGTAACCCTTGATGTTCCTGAATCTGCCATTTTTCTGAACATAACCCGAAGCTTAGCAATCCAGCGGTTGAGCTGTTTGTTTTATTCATGTTTTTAATTGCTTCAAAGCATTGTTGAAAAATAAATTTAAATTTCTCAAAAAGGGTTGGCCTATTGACTTTATTGTATATAAAAATCTAAATATCCGATATCATTAGATAGCTTTTCGTGCATACAATAAATCTAGAGTAGTCTGATGTTTTGCTCTACACCCACAAATGTTGTCAAAACCTTGTAGAAACCCCAGACACACAAATGCACGTTTGAAATCGTGAACACCCGCACACAAATACGTTTTATCCGCAAGAACTTAACCTGTGATTAATAAGGGCCACCATCGATAGATATTCAAAACGCAAATTAAGTAAATTACCTGTGATTATACACCTACACTCTTAGCTTAAAATCAGTGTTGTCCGCAGCCAATCATAACCAAGGAACGTCATTGTGTGAGATGCAAAGCAAGCAGAATCAAATGGCCTACATGGATGGTGTTGAGGTGTCTGCATCAAATGCAGATCATCATCCTTTGCCAGAATGCTTCCCAACACACCTTTCTCCTCAAATATCGTGATAAGCTAGGGCCTAACAAACAAACAGTTAACTAATCTTCTAAACAATTCCTGTCTGAACCAGGCAAGCCTAGTTCAGCTGGCCTGCAATAAAAAACATTGCCCTCTTGAGATTCAAACCCAGGTTACCCACATGGAAGTCTGTGTTGTTAACAATTACACCACAACGGTTCATTTGATAGGTGTCAGTATAGCTTCTTGTCAACCCTGACCAAATCCTCATCTGGCAACTGGCCGTTTTAACAGCTAAATTCGCCATTCGTGAATGATATTGATACAGTTAAACTGACTAACATTTCTTACTAAGTTTTCTTCCATCACAAATAGCATGTATGAACTGTATGGCGTATTAGCCAGTAATTGGCTATACCAGTATCTACTAACTTACCGGAATAGTCATAAGAATTGAGAAATTGCTAGCGAGTCTGCCAAAGCTATTTAATTTAATGGCATTAGAACTTATTTTTTTCTTTCATGGCATAACAATGTACTTTTTTCTTTCATTCGTGAAAGACATTGATACAATAACTATCAATAAAGGTGACGATAACTAACTTTTTTATCAAGTGAAAAGACGAGAGAATTGTGGAATCTACCACAAATAGTCGCAATAATGTATAACGTAGTTTTATTGCGCCCCGCAAAAAGAAAGTATACGTGTTGCGCTCAATAGATTCCAACTTAGGTTTTCCACGTGAGAGGCACTGTTTTTAACCACAGTATTACATGTTTCAGCAGTTGCTAAACACAGCTGAGCATTGTGTTAAACTGACTAACGTTTCATATTAAGTATACCTCCAGTGTATAAAACTGTATGGCTTTTGTCACTTGCTGTTCGCTTCTACAGCTTATTAGCCAGTAATCTACTAGTATCTACTAACTTCCTAGAAATAATCATAAGAATTGAGAAATTGCTAGCGAGACTGAAGATTAATGTTTCCATGCCAGAATTTTTTTTAGTTTAGGCTTGATATAAGTAAATACTGTATATTGTAGCCAGCAAATGTGTTTGTCTATCCTGACTCAAAACACATGCACGGATGCGTATTTTGAAAATCCACCAGAAACAGTAATATAAGCGTAAACTGTTTTATTTCAAGCTTACTATAATGTAGATACTGAAGGTTTTAGCCAGCAACGTTTTCATCTATACAGAATAATTCCTAATTCGTTGTCGGTCTGTAAGGAGATATGGACATGGGACATATTGTTTAAAGGCCCACTTCTCTAACCACTACACTATTTAACAAGGGGTACTCAGTCACTCTGTCAGTCAGTCACTCGCTCAGTAAGAGACATTCACTCTTCTTGGCTGGCTCCGTTTACGTGATCCGGCAAAAACTTATTACACACTTTAAACTGAAGTATTCCATGATCATACAGTTGTGCTCAAAAGTTTGCATACCCTTGGAGAATTGGTAATATAAGTATTAAGATCAGGAGACTGATGGCCACTCCAGAACATTCACCTTTACCTGCTGTAATCACTGGAGGGTCATATTTACCTTGTGCTTAGGGTCATTGTCTCTGAAGTGTCATTTTCTCTGTAACCTGTTAGCGTGGGAGACACGAGTGGGCCCAAGCGCACGACACCAGACACGATCGGGTATTCTCAAAAAGGTAATTAATGGTGACAAGCGTGGAAGGACTGAGGTAGGGCAAGAGCGGGGAGGGCTGGGCAGGCAGGCAGGGCGAGGCAGGCAGGGCAGCGTGTAGGCAAAGCAGGTGGGCTGGCAGGCAGGAACAGGTGTTGGAGGACCCGGTAAGGTGGGTCTTGGACCAGAGGGAAAAACAAGGTTAGCAGGGACAATTGAAATAGGACTACTCACGTCGGGTTTGTAGAGGCCTTGAACGTTACTACCAAGTAGTGTATAACAACGATCTAGCACCGGGCAGACGGAAACCAGGGTACTTGAAGGCAGGCTGATGAGGGAATGAATTGCAGGTGTGGAGACTTTATGGGTAGTGGAGAAAAGCAGGGCTGGAATGCAGGAGTCTGGATCCGGTTCCTAAACATACATGGACAGACTGGGGAGAGGAAGAACCTGGCCCGGACTAAGAGGAGGCGAATGTGGAGGGCATGACATAACCAAAGATATGAATTGACAAATTGCAGAGCGTTTGATACATGAGAGTGATAAATAATTCTGTTGCTCCTTAAAACATTTACTAAGGCACTGGATCTATATTGATAGATTATTTTGTATTCATTTTGTATTAGTTCAAATATTTTGCGGCATCAATCATTTTTGCTCCTATCATTCTGGGAAATAGCTTTTAAATTAAATTTGATTATTTTACTTAGAATTTAGAGCATGAGAGTAGAGCCAATGCCAGGAATGCTGGGCCCTGCCATGCCATGGGCCCTTTGTATCACATCTACCTACTCCTGCGTTAGTTTTGGCCCTGCATGAATTTATGTGACATTGTCGTGCCTACAAGTGTTTTCAAGGCATTGAATCTTGAGTGCCTTGCAAAAGTATTCAAACTCCATGCCAAGAAATTGTGCATTGAAATGATGATCTGTATTATAATTTAGAACACTGACTTTCCCCAAAAAATATTGTAAGGTAACATTGGTTATATATTGAGAAATGTTTCTAAGAAAAGTAAAACTGCATAGAACTGTCATGTGCTGGGGGGTGGTTAGCTCAAAATTACCATCTAAAAGTGTGGTTGACCCAGCTGCAACGAGGGGAAAGGTTTTGTAGTCAGATTAGAGCAAGATAGAGCTTAATAGCCAAAGGCCTATATACAGCTCTGGAAGAAATAAAGAGACCACTTCACCTTTTTCTTTCCTTTCCAAAAATGTTCACTTTGCAATGGTCTCTTAATTTGAACCTTCTGTTCCTCACTCAAAACATTCCTTTTCAAATTTTTTGGAAAGGAACGAGAAAGGTGCAGTGGTCTCTTAATTTTTTTTCAGAGCTCTATGGTGCAAAAGAATATACTGCAAGTGGTTGAAAGAAAATACTACAGGAAATTCCTCAAAACTGAAGGTTGAGAGAAAATGCACATTTCAGTTAGTTGGAGTAGTCTAATGACAAAACACTGTATGTCCTTGAGTGGGCATGTCAAAGTCTTGATCTCAATCCCACAAAGAATCAGTGGCACTTTTTGAAAATTGCTGTCCAAAAATATCATCCAACCAACCTAAACAGCCTGGGGCAAATCTGTCATATTTTTTCAACAAAATCACTCTGGTGCTGTGTTTAAAGCAGGTACATGCCTATCAAAAGACTTAAAGGCATGGATGCTAATTGGCATGGTTGTCAAATTGTGAAGATGGTCACTCAAAGATAAGCTCTATAATTTTGCCCTTCCACACTGTACAATGCACTTGCGTCCAACACTAGGCAAGTGTAACAACAGTCCTCTGGATTCAAACATTATTTCTTTCTCTGAAATATTTCAGGGTGCCAATCATTTTTGTATATATCTGCAGAAAAAATACATTGTAAACAAATCTTCTCAGGTTGTATTATTTTCTGCTAAGCTTGCTCATGATGTTTGGATACATTTGCCATAAAAACAATAATTGTATTATATTGCATTATGTTGTACAGTGCCTTCGGTTCAGGTTTTCTTCAAGGACTTTTCATAATTTTTCTTAGTTGCTCCTAGACCAATCTCTCAGCCCCTGCCTCTGAAAACCTCCCTGTTACTTCTCGCTACTATTCTTTACAATAGGAATGGTATTTTGCTTTTACCAGAGGTAGCTCTCTGCCTTTTCAGTCAAAATTTGATTTGTCACATCAAAGAATATGTTTTTCCTCAGAGTACTTAAGGTGGCATGTCATTTGCCTTGTTTGTGGCTTCCCTCTTGTCACTCTACCATGAAGACTTTATTGATGGGGTACTGCAGAGATGATTGTTGTTCTGGCATTTTCTCCCATTTTTGCCAGATCGCATAAGTGGTGAGTGACTGACTGACTGACTCACCCTTGTTAAATAGGTTAGTGATTAGAGACACAGACTTCTCAAGTTCAAATCTCATCAATGTCAAAACAACTTATGCATTAGGTTTTGTTCCGGATGGACAGAATGTAGCTGGTTACAACCTTCAGTAGCTATGTCATAGTAAGCTGAAAAAAAAACTTTTTATGGTTATTAAGTAACTATTTCTATCCGGGCATGCATTTTGGGTTAATATAGGCTACATCACAACCAGTTGGGCAGTGAATGAGAAGGGGTTTCAACAATTTCCACAATCCCCCACACTGCTGGATCACAATGACTGGCTGATGACCTGAATGTTTTTATTGTAGGTTTGAGAGGCCCCCAGTCACACCTCTCCCCCACTCCAGCACCATCTTCAAATAGTCTGCCTACAGACAAGAGGTTGAACAACTAGTCCTCTGGTGTGGTCAGAACAACCTGGAGCTTAACTCACTAAAAACTGTGGAGATGACTTTGGACTTCAGGAGGAGCCCCCCAACTATGCCCCTCATCACCATTCTTAACAACCCTGTGTCTGAGGTGGAATCCTTCCGGTTTCTGGAATCCCAGGATCTAAAGTGGGAGTCCAACACAGATGCCATCATTAAAAAGGCCCAGCAGAGGATTACTTCCTGTTCCAGCTTAAGATGCTTAACCTGTCCAAAGAGCCACTTTTACACAGCCATTTTCTAGTCTGTACTCTGCACGTCCATCACTATTTGGTTTGGATCTGCCACAAAACTGGAAAGGAACATACTACAATGTACATTTAAAAACTGCAGAAAAGATCATTGGTGCCAACCTGCCCTCCATCCAGTACTTATACAAAACCAGAGCCAGTAAAAGGGCAGGAAACATCACTGCAGATCCATCATACCCTGGATACAACCTGGCCATCACTCTGATGAACAGTCAACTTCAGTCACTTAGTGCCAGGCACAATCCCTATATAACCACCCAGTAACTCTGACCCTAACATCCACCTGTCTACTACTTTTTTTTGTCGAATTTTTAATTCAGTGTTTTTTATACTATATATATCATATACATCTACCTCATGTACATTACACCTGCACACAAAATTATTTATTCATTCCAGCATTGTTTGCACTCTTCTATATATACAGTGGGGAGAACAAGTATATTAAATATATTAAAGATCAAATATATCTTTAATATATTAAAGATCAAAATCTTTACTGTACATTGTGTAACTGATTGAGAACAAAATGTCAATAGTCAGGGGAAACTAAAATCATCAACAGAATAACCTCACTCCGAAAACACACTGTATTTCATCCCAGCACCTAACAGCAGTCAGGGTACAGTTGGCTAGCAAGTGGAGGTCTGTGCGACCCTCCAAGTACAGTGGGGAGAACAAGTATTTGATACACTGCTGATTTTGCAGGTTTTCCTACTTACTAAGCATGTAGAGGTCTGTAATTACTATCATAGTTATACTTCAACTGTGAGAGACGGAATCTAAAACAACAATCCAGAAAATCATATTGTATGACTTTTAAATAATTTATTTGCATTTTATTGTCAGCGTTCTGGTGATCGAGGAAGGAGGAAGCGGACTGCGGAGCTAAAATGTTCGAATTCATTTAATAAAGATGAGCTGACATATGCTCTGTATTGTAGAGACAATAACACACAAAGACAAAGGGAGCAGAGGGAACATATATACTGAGGGGAATGACTAAATGATGATCAGGTGCGCTAAACGAGACAACAGGTGC
>JACXGJ010008174.1:0-28029 GCA_016801105.1 Esox niger | reverse complement strand
GGGGGGGGGGGGGGGGGGGGGGGGTATTGAGCTAATCCTTCTAAGCTGTACAGGACTGATTACTATCATACGTTTGTGTGTGTTGAGAGGGCCGGAGGGAGAGTGAGAGGTGAAGCAGTGTGCAGGCAGGGCTGAACACACACACGGTGTTGTAACTGGAGGCCCACATATACAGTATCGGCTGGCTGAACACACGGTCAACAGTGATACCGGCTCAGCTTGAGTTACCTTTGCGGGAAACAATAGAAATGGCTAAAGGTGCCATTTCTGTTTTTAAATGCCTGTGTAGCTTTCTCACCCCGGAAGGCTGAAGAGGAGGTAGTTCCAGTGCCAACCCGGGATGGGTGTTTCCGTGTGAGACGTGCGTCTGGAAGGACACGAGATAGACGCCTCGCCGAGTGGTTTGCTGGGTAATAATGTGCTGCCACCCAACACTACTGGCATTAAGCGTTGGTTTTGTGGACACATCAGATGTCCGCATTGTGGCCATCTGAATGTGTTAATCCTGAGGAAGATGTCTACAGTTTCAGTCATCTTCGATCATCTTGAGGTGGACGGGTGAAGGTCAGCCTTGTTACCAAACTAACCACACGAGGAGGTCATTAACTATAATCCTTTTTCATTCTGAAAGCTCATTGGTTGCATGTCGTGTATAAACCTGTTAAGGACACATGCATCGCTTCTTTGGTTGGTATGCCGTCAACATACACCAGCCTCATTGAAACAGCTGTGACAGTCCAGCCTTCTCTGAACTACATACCTCTGGCTTCCCGTTGGGTGGATTGGCGTGTATGTGAACACGTCACTTTTAGTGAGCTGTAGGGATAGAAGTGACTTTAGGGTTCGGGATGTCCTCACAATTCCACAATGGCTTAAGAAGAAAAACAACTTAGTTGTAATCAAACGTCTTCAACAAATGCCATCACGCGGTTGATACTTTGCACCCCGGTTGGCAGTGTACCTCATTGAAGATTGATTGGCTAAACGTCTGTCTCAGCTTATCCCAGCGAGCGGTTAAGGAATGTAAACCAACCGCTCTCTGCTTCTTCTCAACACTCCCGTGGCCTTATCTCCTCAGTCCGAGCCGGAGATGAGGGCCATTTCTCTCGCAGACGCGGCACTGGGCTGTGAATGAAGGCTGTTGCGTTGCAGCGCTGGCCCGCCAGTTGGGAGGCTCCGCTACACTGCGGGTACAGTACACGCTGTTCCACCCGGTCCCTCCTTTGTCATCCTGACTGGACATTCGTGTATGAATGTATTGCACTCTTGTGTCATTTTTATCTGCTTGCACTGTACCTGACACCAGAAGTAAAGCTCCCTCAGGAATAATATGATTTTCCCTCAGACGTTCCCCTGGGAACGATAAGCACACAAAGTTAATCAACTAAAAGCGGCTGCTCCTCCTTTTGGCCCAGAGGGCTGCAGCCAGGTCGTTGTTCAGTCAGACATTTTTTTTATGTTGATCCAAGTATCAGGGTCAAAGTTGATACTTTGAAGGTTTAGAGCTGTTTTTGTGTGTGTTTCTGTCCACTCCCATTACTGAATTAAAGGAAGGGACGCTCATCTGGCCATGTTCTTCTGCCAGACCCTCCCAGAACTCCATGTCAACATCCTGTCTCTTTGACTGGGGGTTCCACGTATTTGGGATACACAGTGCAGATGGTGGACAAGTGCTGAATAACAACCTCATACTTCTATTGTATCAGTATGGAGTAAAACCTTTTACACCTTGGTCTGCAAATCTAACAGTTTTGTGCTGTCAATTCAGGATTGTGACTAAATGGTCTCAAAGACGTTCTTCCTTTGACCCAAAAAATCTCAAAGACCCTTCAAGCAATAAGGTATTGAACACTAGCTGGCCACCAATGTGCCTGTGTCTGCGTAGCTTCAGGAAGGCCGAGGACGGCTCTCTGATGCCATGTCAGCACAGTGGGGCCAGCACCTGTTTTTTGGTATTCATTAGTCGACCCTGCCCACTGCCCTCGCCACACCCGGGCCCCTGTTTGTGTGGCCAGATAGATGGGAGATTAGGTAGGAATAAACTTGACATCAGGCAGAAATGTCTCAGCTCTATTCAGATTTCAGTGTGCAGAAATAACCACTGTCTCAAATTGTCTCCCAAACCCTAATGTCCATTACCCAGCTGTGACTAGGAACAATCCTCTCAATGAACAGGAGTGATGAACTGCCGACAAGTTATGAACAGGCTTGATGAACAGCCTTCTAGTTATAAACAGCCGTGAAGAACAGCCTGCCAGTTATAAACAGGCTTTCCAGTGAGCCGTTATGCGTCTTCCCCTAACCATTAACTGATCCCTGTGTCCTTCCTGTTCATCGAAGTGCTCCGTCTGTGCAAAGGATGAGATGGAAAATGGATGACTCTGTTACCTCACTTCCTCCAGGTGACACTACATGGTTTAATAGTTTCAGTTTAAATGCTCCCTGGTCACCCAGTGAGTGACCGCAGAGCCAGTTAGTCCCAGTGCTTTCTTCTGATTTGTCGTAACAGCACCCATAGTGACAATCATTCACTTACTTGACTTACACTTCACAATTATGCTGTCCGCCTGTCTCCCTGTCCACCTGTCTCCATCTCCCTGTCTCCGTCTCTCTGTCCACCTGTCTCCGTCTCCCTGTCCACCTGTCTCCGTCTCCCTGTTCAGCCTGTCTCCGTCTCCCTGTCCGCCTGTCTCCGTCTCCCTGTCCGCCTGTCTCCGTCTCCCTGTCTGCCTGTCTCCGTCTCCCTGTCTGCCTGTCTCCGTCTCCCTGTCTGCCTGTCTCCATCTCCCTGTCTGCCTGTCTCCCTGTCCGCCTGTCTCCCTGTCCGCCTGTCTCCTTGTCTTCCCATCACCCTGTCTGTCTTTTCTCCTGCTCTGTTTGTTTCTCGCTCAGTCCCCCACCCTGAGCACATACCATCTTTCCCTCTGTGGTCTTGACTGTGTCTGTGTGCAGCTGGCTGTGTTCTCCTTCTAGTCCCTGTTCTGCGGCCCTCTGTGCTCCTCGTCTGTCCCGAACGTGTAAAGGAGCGGATGCGAGTTGTTTTAAAAAGTCCTTTGTGTACTCTCGCTCATCCTCTGCCTCCGCTATTCATCCTTCTCTCCGTAAATACTTGGTTATCGTTCCCTGTGTCCTGTCAGTCTGAGTGTATAAATCTTTCTGTCACCAGGGAAACTATTTCTGTAGACAACAAGGTTGGTTGCCTTGTGCACCACCTGCCACCTGTCTCTAGGTAACCATTACATTCAGAATCCTGTCAGAGGACAAGTTCCACTCCTTTACCACTAACTTATGTTGCTTATGCGGCTAAACCAGACTTATGTCATCTTGGACTCTCTCATTGGCCTGTTGGGTCCTCTCCTGGGATCACGTAACAACCGTTCGTTCATTTCAAGGCTCCTTTCAAGGTTAAAGAGCATACCAGTGTTAATGTCCGTGAAAATGTGTGAAACACACATAGCTAGCAATCTCGCATAAACAAACTGGCTTCCATTTCTTTCTGTATACCACAAATGTTTGTGATTTGTATACATAGAAAGCAAACCCTCTCGTCCACTTAAATTACGTAAATCTAGTGAAATGTGCGGTGGTCCACATCTGGTGAGAGATTTGGTTATCCGCTGGGTCCTGGTGTAGTTTCTCTATTTGCAAAGTGTGCATTCTGTTCTATCATTGCACTGCTGCACATCTGGAAAATATTTTAAAAAACACACTGCAGCGATCAACATGAAGGATGTCACCATGGAGTAAGTCAGTCATGGAAATAACATTACGAGCCGCATGCACTGTGTTTCTACTGTAACCGTCCTCTGTAACTGTCCGCCTCGCTGTTTTTATTGGCTGCGGAGCGTGAAGCTCTCTGACGCACGTGTACCGCAATTATTTTTGATATAAAAAAGTTTTATTTTGGGCCTTATTTACAGAGGTAGATTCAGTGGGAGGAGAGATGATAAGTAGACTGGGATCCAAGCCACACTGCTGCAGTAGATCCGACTGCTGGACCTCCGCAGGCCACAAAGGCAAAGACGATGTCAATCGTGTCTAAATGTAATTTAGCAAATGCACTAAAAATTGACCGTTTCTTTTGCCAGTGAGCATTTTGGTAATAGCATTTCAATGTGCACTAATTCTTGACATGAATTGACTGAAATGGGTTTTACATCGACTCTTGAGCACAGCACCGGTTTGAGCCATGTAGTTTGTCTAGGTTAGTTTAGCAATAACGAACAAGGATGTGTGGTATATTGCCAATATATCACAGCCACCTTACCATGTTATATCGCCACTATATCCCAATCAACAGAGATGCAGTATTGCTGTAATAAACCTTCAATCACGGCCACCGGTGTCCCACTCTGTGCAGTGGATGAGAGCATGGAGCTTATGATCCCAGGGCTGTGGGTAATGAAGGATGAAAGGGGACGTAAATGCACTGCTTAGCGTGTAACTCTGAATCAGTGTCTGCTCATGTCAAAAACTAAGATGTCAAATGCAATTCGGACAATAGAATGGGCAAACATCCATTTACTGTCCCGTTGTGAATAATGCCAGAGGCCAGGGCTTCACTCACGAGGGAACAGTGTCGTCCGGTTCAAGTGGAGATACAAACGGTGACATGTTTTTTTATGCCTTAGACCGTAGCTAGTGCACGGGAGCTTTTTGATGGAGAGAACGTCAATGGTCTTGAGGTTCTCTCCATCTCTCTCTCTCTGCCTCCTCTGGTAGTTTGGCCTCTTGACCTGCACTCCACTCTGCTCGACGCCTCAGCCCCGGCAGACAATAAGTGTCACCGACGGGCTAAGAATAAAGCGGCTGCCCTCTGGGAATGTTGCCTGCTGTAGAGTCAATTACTTATTAACTGGCCACAACAGTGACTCAGAGAGCCGCCGTGGCCTCATCGGGCCGACCTGCCGTTCCCGCCCAATGTAAACCCTGTGACTGCCTGTATGTCCGCAGTAACCACACTGCAACTTCTTCCTGAGTGAAACCCGGCCTCCGGCCTAATGCTTAACAGAACACAGTATACAGTAAATGGGTATACAGTATACAGAGCATGTTTGTCTAGTTGTGAATGTTTATGGCAGAAAGAAGGTATAATGAACAGAGGCAGTTTAATTGCCATGTGGAATTAATACTGCCGTGTAACTGTCTTTACCACCATGAGAATCTCCTTGATACTCTGTTAACTCTGTCCGGCCAACCGTGGAGAAGCTTTGATGGCGTAGTGGCTTTTCTCTGGGTCAAGGCCAGGAGAGCCCATGCTGCCAGAAGGTGTGTTGAAGGGCCAATAGGTTTAGAGCTGGGTTAGCTTTTGTCCATTTCTGGTCACTGAGTCAAAATAATGGATTCTTATCTGACCATGCATCTGCCGTCAGACTCTTTCGGTGTCCCTTCCCTCTCATCTAAAGATCAAATCCCTATGACCCAGGGCAGTGAAGGGGACATTGCCTTGCGTAGGGTGCCGTCCTTCAGATGGGATGTTGAACTGATGTCCCTTCTCTCTGTGGTCACTAAACTTTGCATTGTCACCCTGTCATAAGAGTCTGGATGCTAAACCTGGCCCCATTCCCAACCTGGCCCCATTCCCAACCTGGCCCCATTCCCAACCTGGCGTCATTCCCAACCTGACCCTATTCCCAAATTGGGAATATTCCCAACCTGGGCCTATTCTCACCATAGGCACCTAACCTTCCGCACTTCATAGTTGGCGTGTGATGAGCATTCTAGCACAAACTGGCCACCATGCTTCACTCAGGTGGATGTGACACATTGGTGTGGAGGAAGTGAGTTTTTGCTGAAGGGGAGTTTTCACATTGCTCTTTGAAGATCTTTGAGGATTGGCAGAAAGGCTATATCATATAGAATCAAAATATCTGCAGAAAGCCCCCCGACTCTACCATTGACCTTTGTTAACAATTGCTTGCATGTATTTTCTCTTTCTAGCACTGCATTTTTCAGATTTCTACTTGATTTAGTGAATTATACATACAGTACTATAACTGGATTGAGTGATAGTTCCCTCTTAGTTATCCTAAAACAAAGGCACTGTATATTAGTGTGGATAAGATTGTCTGCCAGATCTCACTCCGCTTTAGAATCACAACAAAGTCAAAAAACGGATTCAGATTCATTCAAAAGTAGATTTAATTTGCACAACATTTTATTTGTACAAGGTCAAACCATTGGATAAAACATGCTTTTAGGATTAACAGACCGCTAGGGCATGATCAAACAGATACCAGTATTCTGCTGAACTAGTTTTGATCTTCGTTACTTTACTCTTGATGATTCATTTTTTATTGGTTAAGCACATTTATATTTGTAAATTTATATCACACTCCAAACCTTAACATGCCACGGGTTGCAGGGACATACCCCTGTGCCTCATATCACTGTTTGGGTCTGATGGGATTGACCTAATTTCAGCTGTGTCCACGTGGGTTAGCGTTAGCCTCATTGTGCTAAGTCACCCCCTTCACCCAGTCTATAGTTAGCCTAGCCTTCCTTAGCCAGCTAATGCTTGACATGTGGCCTACATTGTGGTTGTGTTACTTGCTAATAAGACCACCTGTTCTGATGACAAACAAAACCAGTGTTAAATGTCCAGAACATTGTTAAATACCACCTCTTTCACACTTCCAGCTATCTTTCAATCTGAAATTTTACACATTTAATTCTTCATTATAATAATTAAGAGAATTGATTACATCTCTTGTTGCAATCAAACAAGATGAAAACTGAAGTTGTGTATGAGCCTAATTCACAGGATCTGAAGCCATCATTGGTCTGGTGTTAGGCAAATAGTGTGAATGCTGTGTGAATGCTGTGTGAATGCTGTGTGAATGCTGGAATCCCTTTAATGGAAACCATGCTCATTGCTTGTGTCAACAAGCGGAGGGAGAAACTTCTCATACGATAGTGGGAACGAGTTAAGGGTTTGAGAGCAACCTACATCCATATCTTCCAGTGAAATTCCTAGCAAATACAACATTCAGAAAACCAAAACACAATGATAAAGTATCAGTTTCATGCGTTTCTTCTGTTGAATCCACAGGGATTCTCTCAAAGTTTTACAAGTGATTTCCTGCGTAGTCAAGTATTTCCTAGCTTCATGAGTTTGTGAATCCATAGCTGGGGCTTGAGGAGCAGCTGCAATCATACACATTGTTGTCTGAGTTCAGTACACAACATTGACTGATTGGGACTCAAACGTTTCCTGGCTAAAAGGGGTAATCTGGCGGTTTCCCACAGAATTTGAGGCTAACACACAAGCACGTGAATGTTTCCATGCTAAGCTCGATGAGGATAGAACATATGTGTTATTGGTGAAGTTCTATGCTTCCACTAAAGCTACCCAAGCGTGTCACTAGAAAGTGTATCTTACCAGCTTGAGTGGCATATTTAGCTTGACCACTTTAAGGCCTTGCGAATAGGGGTTCGTAAAATGAGAAGTGAGAATCCCAAAAGTTCAATGCTGGTCTGCTATTGGGTGTTCGGTCCGCTTTGCCTTTTCCTGTGGCTCGGCGATCATTGCAAGCAGCATGCTGGTTTAATCCCACCAAATATGTGTAGAATCTGTTGTATGTGCAAGACTGCTTTCCCCCTTCTCTCTTTGTCATGTAGTGGAATGACGACTTCTCTACAGCAGCCTGTTTTGAACCTTTTCCCAGAGCTCCATCCATATACACACAGTTAACTTAAGCAGCACTCTGTGGGAAAGCATGGGTTCTTGCTCAGCACAGCCATGGCCAAAACTGACTGATCTACAAAAACAATTAGCAATACCATCGCTCTGTTAGCACAAGGGGGCTGTTGGCCTTAGAAATGCATGAGGGGAGTTGGGATTACATTACCGCAGTTTAGGGTCCTGCTCTGTACTAACACCTCACACAGACTCGTAGCCATTTTCAGAGTGCTGCATATTCATCCTTCACACACAGACACACACACAGACTTTTTAGAAAAATTAGGGTACTGGTGAGGCGAGATGGAGGTTGCATTGCAGTTTTACCTCAAGGGTTTTAGGGTACTACTGTGCTGTTTTAAGGTTTTCTCGCTTTTCTTAGTGTGATTTAAATCTCGAACGGTTCATCTGTCTGAACATTGACTGTTAGGTGACACCAGTGATTACAAGCTACATTTCTCTCTCTCTCTCTATCCTTTCCCACCACATTCCTTCCTCCTGTATGGCGGCCAGATTTGGGAAGCTACTCCCCCAGCCGCCCGCATTTCCTCTGCTTCCGCCTACGCCTGGGCTCTCGTTCCTTTTCCCGCCAAGCCTTGGCCAAAGCGTGGCGGGCCCCTCTATGTTTTTCTGGCAAGTGTCACTGAAGCCCTTTGCATTCTTAGGCACTTTACAAGCCATGTTAAGGTCAAGGGTCAGTGCAGTTGAGGGGAATGGAGGGAAAATACTGGGGCAAACCAGTGGACTGAGTGCATCTTGTGAAAGTTGACAATCATTCATTATTCTTGTGAGCGTCTTTCATACACACCAACGCAGAAGGATATATTTTCTTTAATAGGCAAAAAAAATCTGTCAGCAGTCTGTAAATCATCTTGTGGCACACCTGTGGAGATAACTACATACAAATCATCACTAGCAATTATCAGCAGTGTTGTCGCTTCTGGAGAGAAATCTACTATTTACATGATAGATAGAACATTTAAATGGACATTTAAATATGTGGCCTTGTGCCACGAGACATTGAGTTTACTGTGAAAGAGAATTTCCTTTCGATAAAACTGGCTTATATGAATGTTAAAATCATCGCAGGCCAACTCAGAAGCTTGTTGGAGTTTAGAAACCAATATATTGACACAGTCCTCGAGAGTGAGTGGGTTTTAGTGTTTGCACTAAAAGATAGGGTCTGTTCCTAAACAGCAGGAGGCATTTACTTAGCCAGTGTCAAACACATCAGTGCTATAATCAGATTGACTTAGGTTACTTAATGCTTAATCATCAACAGGGCCCACGGGTGTTTGGGGAACTTCACAAATCTTTGAGTGAGGGGGGATGGGAAAAGCCGAAGGGAAATTTGTCAGTTTGTCCGCAAGGTCCGGCTGAGATTTGGTTTCTATATTTTCCCAAACCCTCTGAATTGTAGAGGTACCGTGAGTTGCCACAATGGGCGCCCGGGGAACAAGTAGTTCCTGCTGAAGGACACAATGGCCTTTTTCACCCTGCTGGTTCAGGGATGTGACTAACTCTAACCACTAGTGTACCTGCCAACCAAGGAAGGACGGAAGGTGTGTGCGTGTTGGGGGGCATGTGTTGTACATGCCATGTAGTGTGTTTTTATCCGTACACTGTTGTCTGCTTTGCATGTGTCTGTAGTTCTGGATTTTCCACATAGTGGTCACGTTTTGCTGACAGTGACAGGTCAGTGTTAGTCCTGTTGGGTTTGCAGATGTGATTTACATCAGAGAGTCTGTTCATCCCAGAGGCTTGGCTCTAGAGAACTGTTTATCATTTAGCCGGGCCTGTAGTTTTAGGTTTTTTTCGGTGCTTTCAGCCTGTTCATTCTCATGTGCTTTTTTTGTTTGAGTGTTTCGATGCAGTAATTGAGAGCAGTCCTTGTTGGCCTATTCAGATCCAGACGTGAAAATGTAAAAGTAATTTTGCCCTGGACAAAGAACAACATGTCCCATCGCATCGCTGCACCAGACAGACAACTCTCCTCCCAGAATGTTTTCCCTAATCAAAACCCTTCGAACATAAATGGCCGCTTACGTCATCTCCCACAACCACCCTTTTCTCTGAATCGCCTTCCACTTTCTAGTGAAGAGTGCCAATGTAAAACAGATGGAGGAACTAAGTCTGCTCTAATTACATCAGGTCACGGTTGTTCTAGTGCCAGTCTGAAACGCCACGCCTCTTAGGTCTCCCAGATGTTCCGGAGCAGGGTCCAGACCAGGCTCCCTGCTGTCTGTCACCCTAACTCTAGACACTGACCTTTAGCCTCTGTCCTTTGGGACATCATCATTACATTATAAGGTCTCTCCTGCCCTGGTGTGCTCTGGTCTCCCTCTATGGGCGTGCAGCTTAAGCTGGAAAAGCAATCAGCTTTGTACTCCCAATACAGCCCCTCTCCCTCATGCGGCCATAGACAAAGTCCCCATCAGTGTCTTTCCCTCCATAGATGAACAAAGGTTATGGTCTATGTTTGGTGGGTGCGTGCGTGTCTGTGTTTTAAATAGAGGTTGGGTGTTCAGCTAGTCTCAGCTACTTCTGCGGTCTTTGACTGGTTGCAGTTCATTTGTGTGTACTTATAATCTTCAGGTTATTTGTGCTACAAAAAAACAACAAAACAATCTAATCACAAAATGCTTGAAATGCTGTTGATGCTAATATAATTCATTTATTATCTGGATCATTGTACCCAATCAGTCGATTTTTTTCAGGCCTAAAAGCTCGTGATTTGTTGTGACAGCTGTTTCTCTTAAGGTTTGTCTCAGCGGAAGAGGCTTTTCCAGCAAAAGCTAGTGCTGCCTCCAGACCAGGTGTTACACCAGGGTTCAGCTGGTACCGGAACATTCCCTGTTCATCACCGTTCCCACAGCCCACCTGTGAACTCAGTCACCACAACAGAGGCCGCGACCACTGTCACCCACGAACGCAGGCCTCCAGGTCATCAGTACAGCCTGTGCTGAACCACACTGCTGCCAAGGTCAGAGGTTAAAGGACCGAAGCCACCGGCGTCTGGGCGGACTTGCCGCGTTCATCTCGGCTCCGCGATCCAAGACCCCCCGAGCAGACAACACCTTGTACCGGGACACGGAGTGACTGAGTGATCTGTCCACCGCCTGCCGGAAAATCAGAACAAACCCATTTCCCCGCTCCCCCCAACAACAGAATGGTTAACAACCTCCTAGCACTCTAAACCTGCCCTGTGATTGATGCCCGTGACCCGAGGCGGTGCTGGGCAGTTTTCAGATCAATATGAGAGATGCTGAATGCCCACTGTGGCGCTAAGTGACTCACATGGGTCGGTTCTGCCCAGAGGCAAGGTCAGTATGCACCGGTCTACGGACCTAGTTAGACAGTTCTGGGAGAAACCGTGTCAGTTCACTTTCTGTTGGATTCTGCGTTAGGTTTCATGTTCCCAGATAACCTGCCAGTTTTAGTAATGCTGTGCTACGTGAAGTCTCTTGTCCTAAGATGACATCAGTTCTGTTCGCTGTCCTGTGTAATAATTTTGGCAGTTTTCGCAAATGAAGTTTTTATTTTTTTTGCTTGCTTCGTTCAAGAATAAATTAAACGTGTGGGGTTGCAGAGAATTCGAAGACACAGCATGATATGTGGGTTCAGGGACAGATTCCCAGACTTCCGTTGGGGAATCTGACGGGTTACAGGTCAACCTAATGCCCTGCTCTATTCAAAGGATTTGATCCGAATGATCCACTGTGTTTTTGGTCCTACGGTCTTGCTATCTGAGCACAGATTAGGAGAACTACAGTAGCGCTGACCAGAAGGTTGAGAAACCGGCTAGCCACGCAGGGCACCCTGCCAACACCCTGCCTCACCCTCCCTGCGCAAAACACACACACACACGCAGCTGACACGCTCCATCTGCAGTGCTGCAGGGATCTTCAGGGCAGGGAACACGGCACCACTGGCTTCCTGAACCCGTGTAGGGCCGTTTATCACTGGCTGTGTGAGTGTGTCCTCGCTTTGTTGACATCAAGAATTGTCGGCGCTCAGTTGCATCTGGTTGACTATTTTTGAGAGCTGTGTAACATGGGACATGAAGTCACCAACAGGTCTTGTACAGATGTTGTGTCACCCAGGTGTCAGTACCCGAGAGGGAGAAAGGGAAGGGGCTGTTATTTTTACCTGACCTGTGAAAGGACTGTTTAATAGTAGGAATGCCCAACCTTGTTCCTGGAGACCTACCATTGTAGGTTTTCCCTCCAACCTACTGGATATCACTGCTCCAGGAACAGGGCGGATTGCAACTTACAGGATATCAGCTCTCCAAAAACAACCCTGATTCATATTCTTCCCCATTCATAGCAGATTAGTCACTTCACTCCATAGTAACAGTCTTGTCATTCTGTTGTGAATCAATTACTTAATAAGGAAATAATACTCCATATGTTTTTTCCATGGTTGCTGCAAACCTTTGGAACAATCGCACTTTTGTCAAGGTTGGGACGCCTTATCCAAGTTAGCATCTGAAACCTCTCAAATCTCACCGAAAGCTGGTATCTGAGAAACAGCAGCGGTCAGTCAGCTGGACAATTAGGTCTTGTTGTTTGTCCGTCGTATGTTGGTGGGATGACTCAGAGCCGAACGTTAGGCCCGTGGGTGCATGGAAGGAATGGTCTCATCAGGCAGCTCTGAGACATCAGTGTTTCCCCTAGATTTGTTTTTAAGGCACTCTGTTTTAGAGACACAGTAGGCAGAGAACACTGGCAGTAGCATTTACCATTGCAACCCACCCTTACTCAGGCCATAGCCCTATAAACAAGTTGAGGTTTCGCTGGTAGTCTGCGCTTGCTTGCTATTTGTTTTTTACATTTACCCTGTACTGGTCCCCGTGGGAATCAAAACCCACAGGCCTGATGCTGTAAGCCACATTTTCAACTGGCTAAGCTACATGGGACTCACAAGCTCATTAAACAGGGGCACTGTTTTGGGGCACTGTGTCGAATCCTGCCTCTAGCGTTTACAAGACTGAATTTAAACAATTACACAGCTTGTCTCCTCCCCTTCCCTCACTGAACTAGACCGGAACAGTATTGTGTAGTCCAGATTGGTAAAGGGTGGGGGGATGGTTCTGTTATTGTCTAAGGTGATATGAGGACGTCAATGCAAACGGACAGTAATTTTAATCTCAGGCACTCGCAACACTTCGCTACTACAAAATACTTAAAAACATTAACTGCAGATGTCTTCCGGTCATTTATGATTGTATTTATGCTGAATACAGAAAACACTTACACATGGACCCTTTAAATATAAGCTAGCTTTCACTTTTGTTAACATTGTGCTTTACTGTAAGGAAAATTAAACCCAGTGAATGAGCACGAGTCCAACGTTTGTGCTGTGGAGGTACTGTAGGTCTCAACCTGGGCATTGCCCTTCTTGCCCATCCGTGGTGCCCTTTTTGGTGGTCCCTCTGCCCGTGTTCAGGCTACAGAACATAAATCTTCTGGGTAAGAACTTTTTTTCCCACTTGTACATGCTCCTTAATGGTCATTGCCCAGCCCTGGATATCCCTGTGTGTTGTAGCTCCTCAAAGCTGATCCATTCACAATGAGTGACAGTACAAAATGATCAAAGATGTCTTTGTAGCTGATATGTGTCATTGTTTTTATGCCATCCTCCTACTGCTGAATAGTTTGGGAATGTTGCACAGACCTGCCATTGTCAAAATCCCTTAGTTTGAAAGGTTTTTCGTATGATACATTTTGTGCTAGAGAAACTGCTCTGATAGTTCCGGGGTGCGTAAACGACTACAAGAACGCCAAAACGGAAGACCTTCACAAGACAGAACGTTCATACATTGTTTGTCTATGTTGTGGGCCAAGTTGATGGTGATGGTCAGTGACTATTTTAAATACCCCAAGTCGTTTGATAACTCTCTAAACACAATGAGTTGTTTGATAACTCGCTAAACACGATGAGTTGTTTGATATCTCTCTAAACGCGATGAGTTGTTTGATAACTCTCTAAACGCAATGAGTCGTTTGATAACTCTCTAAACGCGATGAGTTGTTTGATATCTCTCTAAACGCGATGAGTCGTTTGTTAACTCTCTAAATGTGAAAATGTACATAAGCAATGCTTTTGGTGCTTGTGACATCCTTGTCAGATAGCTGGCCTCTTTTTTTACTTCTCAGAGATGCAATGTCATTTCCCACCCTTCATACAGTGACGTTCCTTGTTTTTTACAGTCACAGCCTTGCCAAACATTCACACACAATTCCTGTTCCCCCAGCTAGAGGTTGCAGTGTTTTTATTCCTTCGAGGTCAAGGCATGATCCTCCATTGTGTCTATCCAGTAGATAAGTATTTTGCTCACTCCTCCATGGGGAAGAGACACCTTCATTTCTTTACATGGCCCAGCCACTCCTCAATGAAAGAGGCTCTTCAGACAGACTTTTTTCAACTATGTGATATAAACAACCATAGGGTTGTTTTGGTGGTTACTTCAAGTTGAATGTTTTGAGCTGATGCCGGATTGACTTCTCATCCTTAGTAGGTGGGTAAATCACAAGGCGCCTCATAAGTGCTCTCGCTTCTTAAAATGGGGTTGGTGGTCAGAACACTGGCTGTAGGAACAGCTTATGTTTCTGTTGGTTTTTGTGGCAATCTCATGCTGAATAGAAAATGCCTGTTTTGCTTAAATCCATGTTGAGAATGTGTTTTCTCTCACAGAGAATTCCCAAACCCATATTTCCGTAGAAAATTTTGAAAAACAAGCCACGAACAGCACATCGCTAGCTGAGACCCGGATGTTCAGTATACAGCTCCAGTCTTCGTCACTGTATCAGGTCCTGCTGCAAACATAAGAAGCCAACTGGCTTATGGATGCAGGAAATGTTCCCCTCCCCATAAAAAAACACCAAACCAAGAATCTGTTTTAGTTAGGTGACTAACAAGGTGTCATGTCATAATCTTAACTGCTATAATGACGCTAGCCTAAGCTTGAGCCAACCAGGGTGCAACGGGGCAATTTTGTTTGTTTGTTTTTTGTTGACTATTCAGCAGCTGGATGCTTCTGTATTGCAATTCTTGGCCTCTGTGACGTGTCAGCTATGTGTTGACGAACCAGGAATGATCATGGCGTTAGTTGCGTTTGCGCAAAGTGTGTCAATGGCAAAACTTCAGATGATGTCGTTGAACATTTTAAATTAGTTTCACCAGTTCCATTTAATCCAATGTATTGTTCCTCGGTTTCTAGAACAATATGTTAGAAGAATCAGTTTTGTGGTTACTCAGACGTTTGGGTTTAATAATCTGGGTGAAAAGGCTGGTCTCTGAGCTGCTTAAATCATGGACTATCTGCTCCAATCTGGCCCAGAGTTGGCTCAAAACAAGGAGCCTTTAGCCATTTGAAGTCTCTGTCTCCCCCTTTTTTTTCCTGAAGCTTTCTCGAGCCTTACACAGGGAAACACTGCGCTATTGTTTACCCAGAATGTCCTGGGAAAGCTAGTGCCAAAAGAAGGAAGAAGGCTTCTGACCCCAGCTGACCTCTACCATTATGAGGTGCAGAATTCGTGTTCCACCAAGCATCTTCGCCTCACTTTTCTTTTCTGTTTGGCACAGATGCCACTCTGGACCACGGGATGATTAATTGAATTTGTGGCCCTCAGGCCGCTTAACTTCAAAACTCTGCCTGCCACCTACGCGCATCACAGAGCAGCAAGAGAGCCGGGACTTTGTGTCAGATGTCAGCTAGGGTGATCACCAAATCTAATTTCTCACACTTAAGAAACCATGCACCCCTGCATTACAATTTCAAAAGTCACGTTGTGGGGTTGGTTAGTACATGCCTTGAGTTTAAAATGGACTGGTCGACAGCTGTTAGAGGTGCCGTGCATTGTCGTCATCTGAGGCCTTTATTCCTCTCTCAAAACGTCTTCCACACAGCGCTTGGCCCGTCATGAGCAGATTTATATACAGCTTTGTCTCAGTCACAGACATAGCTGTCCTGCACCCATGAGCATCTGCTGCTCAGGTTGTGTCTCATCAGGACAGTAAACATCCTCTGCTTTCAGTGGGAAGCACACGCCGGGGAATTCTGTCCCACATGGGAACTTCAAAACAGGCCGGCAACCTTCAATTTAAGGGCAACTTGCGTGCCCAACGCACCTGATTCCAAACAACTTTGTTGAACAAAGTATTTGTTTGAACAAGCTCCGAGTGAAAGCTACAATAAAGCCACGGTGAAATAGATGTCTTCTGGCACCACCTTTATCTCAGGCTGAAACGGCAGCATGTGAACCCTGATAATGCTGGTTAGGTGTTTGTAGCCTTTGGCCCTGGAACACCCTGTCTGGGCAGTACAATAGTAAATACCTCTGCAAAGGTTGTTGACAAGGCAGCGCAACTATTTACCACGTACCTGTCATCGGTTGGCTCGTCAGTTAGTGGCTGGGTAGGAGGGGAGCCGTCTTCCTATAGCCGACGATCTAAGCCGGATGGACTGCTTACATCAGTGTGGCATGCTTCGTTAGTCATGAGGAGTGACGGACTGTGTGTGTGTGTGTGTGTGTGTGTGTGTGTGTGTGTGTGTGTGTGTGCGTGCGTGCGTGCGTGCGTGCGTGCGTGCGTGCGTGCATGCCTTCAGAGCCCTTACCTGTGCATGCATGTAGGTGTTTATACCCTGTCCCCGAGGCTTTGATGTGTGGGCTCATTATGTAGTCCGGTCACTCCTGTCACTTCACGTGTAGCCATGGAAACTAACACAGGTGTCCATGGCTGCCGTCGCCCAGTCGTCCTCACCTCTGCAACAGGAAACGTTGTCTTTTGGCCACCTATCAATATTACTTGAGGGCAGATTACATTTGGCATTTCCAGTCCTTCAGCAGACGTCCTTATCTATAGCGGTGTGCGGTTGGTCTATTCATCTCCAGATAGCGGGGATCACAGTCGCAGTTAAGCACAGTTGTTGTCAAATACCATTATCAGCCAAATCCGTGCCGGTGGGGAAAGATGAAGACACATTTATTCATTTGCACGTTGGAGATATGCCTGAGCTGTTATATTGCAAATACTCTGACAAAGTAGTCTTTAAGATGTTTTTTTGGATTATGTGCCGAGACTTGGATGACATAGTTCACATGTGCGTCTTTCTTTTAGGCTTCAGATGGTCACTCTGCTTTGTTGCGCGCGCTGCCGGGCATGCGTGTGCATGTGTGAGAAGTGCCATGGACTCTGGCAGTGCTGAAGAGAAACGCTGCGTTGCCCTTGGGCCTTCCTTGTCTCATGTGCCAGGTGCTACGTGTCTCCCGTGTTTGCCCGCAGTCTGAACGACGTGGACGTTGTCCCCTAGATGGTTCGCTTTTGTAATAAGGGCGGGGTTTGCATCTCTTTCCTGACATCGCATTTGTCAACCCCATGCTCTGTTCAAATCGCAACGAAGACTAATTTTACTGTATGGGTGTCTTCATTACTTATTAACCCCCGAACAACAACAGAAATCTCCCCCATCCCAGTTGTTACATTCTGTCGGATCCATCCATTCCCTGTTGGAGCCAAATCAGAGGGGCTGGATGTTAAATCAAAGATCTCTCAGAGGAGGCCTACAAGCCTGCTGATTACGGTCATGAGGACATGCTTTCATCTTGACCGCTGTGACTAATTTCTGTAATGCCCAACAACCAGCTCATAATGAACTACTGTACTGTTGTAACTCGGTGATCTGCAGAGTTCTGGCTGTGTCCGCAGGGAGTGTCTCTTTTTCCACCTCTATCGTTCTCGACTCTCTTTAGTTTTTTGTCTCTCTCTGTTGTTTTGTCACACCCTTCACCTTTCTTCCTCTTTCACTTCGGTTTTGCCCTGTAACCCATATCTGGGTTGTGAGTCATCATCAACTCCACTGTACATAGATTACATTTTCTCAAGTCTATTTTCTGTTTAAAGCAAAAGGACAGGATGGTGTGCGGTTTGCCCGTCAGGCCACTTGTCTGGGCATTCGGAACAGGGCCTGTCAGGGATCCTTCTTAGAACTGTGGAAAACTGTCCTCAATAACGGTGATGTGCACTGTCTGAAGAGTGCAATTGTTAAAATGGATCGTTTAACTCGACCAACGCTTGTGTCAATGGCAGCTTCCTAGCATACTCTGGCTTCTTTGAATAACGCAGAAACTATTATTAGCATGGCGCAGTCTAGACATATTTTCCTGCAATGTTCAAGGTCAGTAGATGACTAATTTGAGTGCAGACTCATCTTGCATGTATAGAGCTCTTCGTGAAGAAGAGAGTTTGTTCCAGTGCAAGATGGGACACTTGTAACATTGGGTGGAGATTTTTAATTGCCTTCAGAGGCTGCAGCTTGACTTTTAGTGTTTCTCATAACTTACCACATTTGAGGCTAGCATTAGTGTTAAATTCCCTTAAGCCAACATTTTCTTCTTTCTCCTTTCAGTTTTTTTTCCCCTCAGATTTGGGCCAAAGATCCTTCAGCTGGATCTGCAGTCCTCTGAAGTCTGCAAATGTTGAAACATTCAATGTGGGGCCGTTAAATTAGGCAGTGCTGCATGGATCTCTAGGAACGTGTCTGTGGGCGACTGCTGCCTTTAAATACACATTGTGTTCTTGTCTTCCCCGTAATCTGTTTGGGAAGCGTGACTCAAAATACCGCTATGACCATGATCACCACAGCCAGCATGACCTAACAAGGTGGAGTATTACAGCGGAAGCTCTTAGCGGTTAGCCTGTTCAAAACGGTACCTGTCCATTGACGCTGCGGGAAGTCAGGGTTACTGGTCGAGTCATTTTCTTTTTGTGCGACAGTTCCGGACATGATGGCAGTGCCATGGCACACCAGTGGCTGTTTTCAGGGAAGCTGAGTGAGTCGACAAGTGATTTTGTTTGTACACAGACTGAAAGGCCCCTGAGATGGTTAGGAGTGTGAGGGCTATGGTGACTTCATTATTAGACACCAACATTATTGCAGGACTGTCTGACCTGTAGTGTACGAGGCAGAGTATGCAGGGATTATTTGTAACATTTAACAGAAAGCCTTTTGTCCTAATTATTTAGTGTTTTTTACAAATGGCCCTGATATTTCAACCCGCTATCTTTGTCTTGCTTAAGTTTCGGCAAATGTGTTATTATTCACTTTTCGGCATAGGGCCAGGAAACTCACAGTTGAAACCAAAGAAATTTGGGTTATCGCTGTAACCAATCAGAGTTGGGCTAATATAGTTGCCCTGCTGTATGTCAACTCTGGTCTGTTTTCATTCTTTTTTTCAGAGGGCCCACTGTGACCCTAACAACCTTTTGAAAGACACACACACGCGCACACACACACACACACACACACACACACACACACACACACACACACTGGCTCTGTTTCCTATTTTCCTTCCGCCAGGAAACACTAATAAACTCATCCCATATGATTACTGCCCATGTCTCGGCTTGGCGCTGCGTGACCCAGTGGCCATGGGACGCATTCTATCACAGGCCAATCTCAAATCCAACAGTGTGAATGAAATTCACACTGACTGTGAGAAAGTTATGCAAGATCTTTCTAAATCTGTAATTAATCCCTCACTGGTGAAATGGAACAGGATTTATAAAGTCAGTGTAACTCAATGTGGCTAATTTGCTATTGTGCTGGAGGAGCACATTGCTCTTGAATTATATTTTGAAACAGGCCTCTGAAGTGTGTTGATGTATGTGTTGATGCATGTCAGTGCAGCCCTGTTTTATTAGGTCTATAACCACAGCTTTCCTAAAGCATTCACAGGAAAGCAACCAAGTCGTAGAACTGATTACATGAGCAGTCTGTCGGTCTGTGATTTAACGACTGACTGTCTCTCTGTCGGTCCGTCTGTAAGTTTATATATGTTTTTTTCTCCTGTTGGTCTGTGTGGTTCCAAGGCCAGTTTGGAGTGCATCATATGGACGCTGCCATGGCTGTGGGCAGGTATGGCGTGCTGTTGGCCTGTTCCTGTCTGTGTCAGGACACCAACCATTATAACAGTTAAGGATAACGCCCCTCGGGAGGCATCCCAGTGCCTGCCCTCCCTAGATATACACCCTCAGCTAAACGTCACCACCTCTGATGGGAAAAGTTGGCACATTGTTATTGGTGCTCTGATGTTGTTTGATGTTTTTTTTTAACACACCCCACGTGTAGTACATGTGAACGTCCACCTGTGAGCCATTTGCATATTTCGCTTGCTTAGCCGCAGGCTTTTCAATGAACCAGCCGCTGGACGCTAGCCTCCTTCCAATATCATCCATGGAAGATTTAACATTGATTTAGCCAAGCCTGGGGAAGAATACATATGTTGTCGTCCATAAAAATGTCTTCCAGTTGGGATTGTTTTACACACACCATGTGAATGCGCACAAGGTACACCCTCAAGAATCAATCCCCATTTTATGTTTCCCACACACAATTTTGGAAAAGCCTTATAGCCCAAATACCTGGAATGTTCCACTGGCGGCTGTTTGTGTGACCTGATTTAGCTTGGTTTGTTTTGTAGTAGCGTCCAGCAAGATGTGCTTCTCCTTGCCGAGGGCATGCTACTTGCTGATTGGCTGTCCTTGTTCGACCTGTAATTTCTGGGTGGGGTGTGGTAGCGCTCTGTGTTGCAGATGTAGGGCTGATTGTTTTAAAGCTCTGTGGTGCTGTATCCCAATAACAGCCTAATAGCTTGCCTTTTACCATCTCAGCCTTACTGGCTCCCACATCAGTATTGACTTGGCACTCTAACCCAGTTCAAAACCTCAAAATACTCAATATGTTAACATGGCAAATGAGCTTTTCCTTTGCGTCTGCTTGTGTGAAATTTGCCCGGCAGGCGAGTCACATAGATCGGTGAGGTCCCCGGCGTCGGCCGTGTTTTTTGCCGTTCTGCCCTGCCGGTAGCTCAATGGGCCAAGAGGTCCTGGTTTTACCCGGCCCTGTGCCAGTCGAGCGTCCTTCTAGGGAAGTGGAAGTCTGGGCTGTGCGTTCCCGTGGTTCCAGGCCTCGTTTGCCTGAGTCTCTGTCCAACCCGGCCTAACCTAGCATTAGCATGCTTAACGCTTTTTAAAGCACACGTTAGCACGCACCGAACTGAGCTGACCGTTGAGGCTAGGCTACAGACGGGAGCCGAGGAGCCCCTTGTGTAATTCACAGAGGAATGTGTTTACTTGCGACAGAGGCTACAGATAACTGCAGGGTTTGTATAGGGTGAATAAGTACTTTCCCTTCAGGCAGCCGCACACCATCATCAGGGTCAGGAGGGGAAATACTGGACTCTCATTTAAGCACACCGCTACACGTGTTCCATCAGGTCCACATCTTGCACTGGAACAAACTCTCTCTTACCACCGGAGAAGCCCGTTTTGTTTCCATCAGGGATTCTTGCTGCAGCTCCATAATTTTCAGCATTATGTGTTCAGAGATTTTGAACGTTGTGGAGGCATGTTGGTTTCTGTGCGGTTACCAGCGTGTGTGCGTGTGTGCGTGTGTGCGTGTGTGCGTGTGTGTGTGTGTTAGTGTGGGGGTGGGGCAAAATTATAACATTTATGTGTAATGGATAAATAAAGATTTTCTATGTCATTAGAATTGACTTGGCTCTGTAAGTGATCAAAGACAAAATAAAGCCACCCGTGGTTATTATCCCAGAGTGGTTGACCACTAAACACGCCCACATGTACCAGTGTTTTCCAACGTGGAAGCAGAACTTTGTTTCCTTGTCAGACTTTCTCCTGCCTGGGTCCTTTTTTGTCTCATCCCTTTCTCTCTCGTCTTTCCCCTCCACAGGCGTTTGGAAATGCAAAGACGGCCCACAACAACAATTCAAGTCGCTTTGGCAAGTTCATCCAAGTGAATTACCAGGAGAGCGGCACTGTCCGAGGGTGAGAACCAAATGTGGCCACCGATTCCTTCTTAACTTGTTGTTTACACTTACACACCTATATCCTAGCTGACATGATACAGGCTACTTTCTTCCATCTGCATTCCCCCCTGTGTCTCCCCAGCATAAAGGTGTATAGACCCCCACTGATCTAGAGTCCGTTAGTTGTATATACAACTATTGTTTTGAATAGTCCTGCCCTCCTCCATATTTAATTTTAAAGGGGTTCTGAGTGCTTTGTCCACTGCAGATATCTGACAGAGTCGTTCCTGCTCTGCTCACTCGGTCTGGCCTGTGCTCTGTGTTTTAGCGCGTATGTGGAGAAGTACCTTCTGGAAAAATCGAGACTGGTCTATCAGGAGCACAACGAACGGTAAGAGCTCATACCACCACAGACACCATAGTAACTATAGTAAAAGTAAAAAAATCTGCGGCGTCCAGGCAATGCTAACTTCCATAAAGGCTTATATATTAAGGCCTATTGGATATAAGTCGTTTAAGTGCACGTAAGCAATAAAAAAACAGCTATAGAAAAGATTCAGAAAAGTGTACATGAAATTTTACTTGATTGATACAGACAGAAGTCTACAGGAGTCTGGGGAATTGAGAGGGGAGGAAATGCTGCTCTAACCCAATCGCGCTCTAGCATTTTTCCTGGCCAAAATGAACTTTTTTCGAATCAGATTGAAAGAAATGGGCTTGTGTTGTTCAGTCTGCCCACCTGTGGTAACCCTTCAACCCAAAAATATTGAATGACCGTCATCTAACCGAAGGGACTTGGGTGAGTCGTCTCCTGTGGGTCGTAATTATAATTAATACTAATAATGCATTTTATTTATATAGAGGTTTTCAAGGACCCGAAGACGCTGTAGAAAATTAACATGGATCAGAAACAAACATACAGTGAAATAACACAAAGAAAACAGAGAGAATGGAATTGGGCATTGGTAAGACTCGCCTCATGAGGTTCATGATTCGACTTATGTGGGTCGTAAGTCATGGCTCATGTGATGCATGAGTCGACTCATGTGGGTCGTAAGTCTTGGCTCATGTGATGCATGAGTTGACTCATGTGGGTCGTAAGTCTTGGCTCATGTGATTCATGAGTCGACTCATGTGGGTCGTAAGCCTTGGCTGATGTGGTTCATGAGTCGACTCACGCTGTTATTCAGGTGTCTGTCGTTTTCTCATTCAGTTGCATTGGATGGTCTAGCAGAATGAGCTCCTGCCAACATAGCTTTGATTCCTGCTGATTGCTCTCTCAGCACACACTCTCCTCCATCCTTCCCTCTGGCTGTCCTCTGTCAATAAAAAGTTATTCATTTATAGTTTTTTTTAGAAAGTCTATGATTTTGTTGATAGCTTTTTATACAGTAAACCCCACTGAACAAATACACATTGTATTACTTATTGGAGAATATTTCACCACAGCGTTCAGAATGTAACCTCTGACCTTGCAGTGTCTATATGGAGTTATTTGATTAGCTAGTATACATAATTGAGTAACTTTCACAAACTAGGCCAGACATCTCCTTCGAATGAGGTTTCATTTTTTTTAGATGATTTAAACTCAGTGTGAATAACCCCATTGTACATAAAAGACACATGTGGAAATGATTGCGGCACATGATATTGAGTGCATTTAGTCACACACAAACACACACACACACACACACACACACACAGTGTTTGTTTTTTCTATCCTTTAGGGGACCTGAGACCTGACCGTGATATGCATGCTCCCTATTGCCTAGCCCTAAACCATAATAAACTAGCTTCTTTGGCTAAATTCAACCTGTCCATAATGCCTTACTTTAAATCTAGCTGGTAATGTCTAAACTTGAAAGTATACCCAATTCTTACACTATGCTTAACTATATGTATATCTCTCAGCCTAACCCCTCGACGGGATATCAAAGTTTCCCTACTGCGGACCTGCCAACAATCCTTGTCTGGAGAAATGTTTTTCTATCTTTCTGGGGACATCTGGGCCCCACAAGTATGCGCGCACACACACGTACACACACTCACACACACACAGTCAAAACAGGATGAAATCAGTGGTGATTGGATAGCACTGCTGCCACAACCAACAAACAATCTGAATAGACTTCAACACTTTTGCAAGTAATCAAACAGTCCATACAGTTAGATCCAAAAATAATTGGACCCTGACGCAAGTTTTGTTTCTTTTGTCTGTTTACCAAAATATATTCAATTTACTTTTGAAATGTAGCCCCCTCTTTTTCAAGGGACCAAAAGTACTTAGACAACTGACTCAAATGCTTTTTCATGGACAGGTGTGGGCTATTCCTTCATTATTTTTTCATCAATTTGCCGGTAAATGTTCTGGAGTTGATTCCAAGTGTGGTATTAGCATTTGTTAGCTGTTGCTGTGAACCCACAACAAGCGGTCAAAGCAGCTCTGAATGCAAGTGAAACAGAAAAAATGAAATTCCATCAGAGAGCTAACTAGAACTTTAAGTGGCCAAATCAACAGTTTGGTACATTCTGAGAAAAAGGAACACACTGGTGAGCTCTGCGACACAAAAAGGCCTTGATGTCCATGGAAGACAACTGTGTTGGATGATCGTAGGATCCTTTCTTTGGTAAAGAAAAACCCATTCACAACATCCTGCCAAGTGAAGAACACTCTCCAGGAGGGAGACATATTATTATCGAACTCTACCATGAAGAGAAGACTTCATAAGGGCAAATACTGAGAGTTCACCACAAGGTGTAAACCATTCATATGCTTCAAGAATAGAAAGGCCAAATTAGACTTTGTCAAAAACATCTAAAAAGCCAGCCAAGTTCTGGAATAGCATTCTTTGGACAGATGAAACTAAGATCCACCAGTACCTGAGTGACGGGAAGAAAAAATAATGGATAAGGCTTGGAATGGCTCTTGATCCAAAGCATACCACGTCATCTGTAAAACATGCTGGAGGCAGTGTGATGGCATGGGCATGCATGGCTTCCAATGACACTGGGTCACTAGTGTTTACTGATGATGGAACAGAAGACAGAAGCAAGTGTACTGGGATATATTGTATGTTCCGATGCAGTCAAATTCAGCTACATTGATTGGACGGCACTTCACTTTACAGATTGACAGTGACCCAAGACATACTGCTAAAGCATGCAGGAGTTTTTTAAGGCAAAGAAGTGGAATAATCTGCAAATATCACCTGATCTCAAACCAATCGAGCTTGAAATTCAACTGCTGAAGACAACTTAAGGCAGAAAGACCCACAACCAGCTACTGAAGACAGCTGCAGTAAAGGCGGGATAAAGTATCACAAAGGAGGAAACCCAGCGTTTGGTGATGTCTATGCATTCCAGACTTCAAGCAGTTATTTCCTGCAAAGGATTCTCAACAAAGAATTACAAAAAACTGTGTATGAAAATGAGTGCAATTCCCAAATGTTTCACACAATGTTTTTGTTCGACCATTTGAAATAAAGCTGAAAGTCTGCTCTTCAATTGCATTACGGACGTTTCATTTCAATTTCATTTTGGCAGCGTTCGGAGAGACAAAAATATGACAGTTGTGTCAGTGATACAAATATTTCCGGACCTAACTATATGTGCCTGATGTGTCAGGTTGATCCTGACATTATTGTTCAAGCGTACAGAAACCATGTGAATAGTCAGGGTTCCTGCACCCCAGTAGAATTAAGAATGATTGTAACACAGTTGGACTTCTCTTTTACACGGTAATTCTGAGGTTCTCCACAGTTCATGATTTTCAACCTACAAAGTATCATTTTTTTTTCTGTAAGACCCAGCCAAGTGTGGAGTTTTGCTCCGTGACCTTAAGTGGAGTTGACGCTAATGCGCTGTGGTGGATGGTAAAGTGTGTGTGTTTGTACTGTCGTACTTGCTTGTGCTGACACACACAGACACAAACACACACTGAATGAGACAGCGTGTGCCTGTGTTTGTCTTGTTATTGAAATCCAGTGGTTTCAGGTAGCAGTAATTCATTATAATCTGCTTGCCTTTCAGGAACTACCATGTGTTTTACTACCTGCTGGCAGGAGCGAGTGATGAGGAGAGGAGCGTTTTTCACCTTAAGAAGCCTGAAGAATACCATTACCTCAATCAGGTCAGTGCTCCGGCTCCACTCATTTCTGACATGACCAGAACTCTGTCTCAGGTCCGTTTTCAGATGGAAGCAGCTCTTCTAAAGGTCCTTCTCGTGGACTAGGGCTTTCAGATGGAAGCAGCTCTTCTGAAGGTCTTTCTCGTGGACTAGGGCTTTCAGATGGACGCAGCTCTTCTGAAGGTCCTTCTCGTGGACTAGGGCTTTCAGATGGAAGCAGCTCTTCTAAAGGTCCTTTGCGTGGACTGGCTAGGACTGGGGGAATATTTCTGTATGTCTCAGTCTGTGTGATATGTTACAGATGATGGATGTCTTTGGTTTGTTTCTGCTTGTGTGTGTACAGGTTTGTGTGATGGCTAATCGATTAGAAACCCACCGATACATTAACAGAGACTAACCCCTCTGAGAGACCTACTGATGTGTTAACAGCGACTAACCCCTCTGTCAGAGACCCTACGATGTGCTAACAGAGACTAACACCTCTGTCAGAGACCCAACGATGTGTTAACAGAGACTAACCCCTCTGTCAGAGACCCAACGATGTGTTAACAGGGACTAACCCCTCTGTCAGAGACCCACTGATGTGTAAACTGAGACTAACCCCTCTGTCAGAGACCCTACGATGTGCTAACAGAGACTAACCCCTGGATGGCTGGATGAATTGATGGCTAGCTGGATTGATGGATGGCTGGGTGGCAGAGTGGTTTGCTAGATGTCTGGATGGATGGAAGGCTGAATGTTTGACTGGATGTATGGATGTCTGGATGGATGGACGGATGTCGGGCTGGATGGATGTCTGACCGGATGGACGGATGTCTGGCTGGATGGATGAAAGGCTGGATGGATGTCTGGCTGGATGGATGTCTGACCGGATGGACGGATGTCTGGCTGGACGGATGGAAGGCTGGACGGATGAAAGGCTGGATGGATGTCTGGCTGGATGGATGTCTGACCGGATGGACGGATGTCTGGCTGGATGGATGAAAGGCTGGATGGATGTCTGAATGTCTGGCTGGATGGACGGATGTCTGGATGGACGGATGTCTGGCTGGATGGATGAAAGGCTGGATGGATGTCTGAATGTCTGGCTGAATGGATGTCGGGATGGATGTCTGAATGTCTGGCTGAATGGATGAAAGGCTGGATGGATGTCTGAATGTCTGGCTGAATGGATTTCGGGATGGATGTCTGAAAGTCTGGCTGAATGGATGTCGGGATGGATGTCTGAATGTCTGGCTCGATGGATGAAAGGCTAGGTGGATGGATGGCTAGCTGGATTGATGGCTGGCTGGCTGAGTGGTTTGCTAGATGTTTGGATGGATGGATGGCTGTATTTTTATCTGGCTGAATGGATGTCTGGATGGATGGATGGATGTCTGGCTGAATGGCTGGAAGGCTGGCTGGATGTCTGAATGTCTGGCTAGATGGCTGGATAGCACTCCGCTCTTTCTCATCCATCTGATACCAAGCCCTGTTTCCTGCCGCTGGACTTAAAATCTTCAAATCAGAAAGAGGTTTCATGTTACCCAGCAACCACACGCACATACACTGACACACCCAGATACATCCAACCAGAGGGGCCACGTGTGGAATGTCGATGACATTTGAAACTGTTGCTCCTCTGTGGCTCCTCAATGGTAACATAACGTAGAAAGGCCACCCACAGCTCGGAATACCTGTCGCCCCTTCAGGGGTGGGTGTGAATTCCTTCAGTGTGTGGCCCTCCATTCGTCCTCTCCTTCCTTCACACCCTGTTCCTCTCCATCTCTTTTGCGAAGTGAATATTATAGACCTGTCTCCTCGAGGACTGCATGGAGTATTTCAACACTGCGCATTTAGAGCCATTCAGACAGTTTGTTTACAGGCAAAATAAACCAGTTTGTTTACAGGCAAAATAAACCACTCTGAAACTGTGCAATTTGCAAACCAATTTGCTGTCATTGCTACACACTAATGGCTGTAAATCCATAGCTCTTGGGCTAATTCCTCCCTCAATTGCTGCATTTTTATGCTGTGTCTTTCATACTCAATGCATGGGGTCAAGGTTGGATCATATTTAATACCCATTGTCTTCTGACAGCGTGTTTGCTGGATGGACCCCAATGCCATGTCCAAATATTGCTTCAGTTCCCTCTGCTAACTGCATGTCCTTTCCAGGCCTGTGTGTGTGTTGTGTGTGTGTTGTGTGTGTGTGTGTGTGTGTGTGTGTGTTTTGTGTATGGAATGCGGTGTTGCCTTAACCCTAACCCCATCTACTGTCCTGTGCTGTGTTCTAACCCTTTTCAGATGACAAAGAAAGTCCTCAGACCAAATTGGGAGAATTACTATGAGAATGAACCGGTCAGTATGTCTCTCTCTCTCTCTCTCTCTCTCTCTCTCTCTCTCTC
>JACXGJ010008173.1:0-20899 GCA_016801105.1 Esox niger | reverse complement strand
TTCTGTCTTCAGAATCTAAACATTGACACTGTCCTTCGTTCTATCAGCCTGGAGCAGTTGGCATCAAGTCCTCTCAGGGACAAGGCAGTCTCTCTGCATTATGTTTGTGTCATCCCTTTGCATATAACCAATACACACAGAACTTTTAAGGCCATGCTGTACAAGAGATTGACAGGGCTGTAATAAATCATTAGTTCCTTTTAAAAGCCAAAGATTTAAAAATGTTATGAAGTATCTAGTGTTCAAACTCACTGGTAGAATGACAACACCCTGAAATATTGCTCAGGGACGCCACCAGGAATTCAAGGGCACAGGACAGAGTTTAACATTTAGGACCCAAACCAAAGCAAGTATAAATAGTAATGATATTACATGTTTTATTGTTTAATGCTTTCATTCATAACTAGGCCCCATTCAAATCACTTTTGTTTCAACAGAGGACATTTATTATGTCACATCTTTTCAATTCCTAACGTACTCAGTCACAATCAGCCATTACTTAGCTGCTACACATATTTTAGATTTGTCCTTCCATTTCCGTGCTCCTAGTTTTGGTTGCAGGCTTGCAATATTTTAGCCAGATAGCTAGCATGGTAAAACAAATTTAGGTTGTTTAAATATGAATGTTTTTTTCAACTGTAGGATTTTTTCTGTAAAAAACTATTACAGTAAATATTTACCACTCCGAAAGCAGTTCCACACCAATGCCTGACAGAGAATGATGATGCAAATTAAAATATGAAAAATAGAATGACACTGTCCAGTACCATTATAATCAAGTGACATCCAAATAAACTACTTGTAACCATATAGTCTATGCTCATAACTAAAGTTATGTGAAAGTCTAATATCTAATCTGCAAGTCTCAACCTATTTTTTTACAGACTACTGTCTCAACAAAATCTAGAGTTGCAAAATTACCACATTTATATAAAAAAAAAACACGGAAGCATTTACATTACCAAGTTAGTTTTGTTATATAGTTTCAGGTTAACTTGCCTCAAGTGTAAGCTGGTAACGTTACGGTGACTGGCTACCAACCGCCGACTAGCAACCGCTAGCAATGCAAAGAAGCATACTGGTAGCAATTAGCCTAGATTCTTAGCCTTTGCTAACTTGGTAATGATGAGCTAGGTGGGCGTTGTTTCAGCAACCAGGCGCCTCAGCAATTTTGCCTATTGTCTTTAAATTCTGTAGCTCTTCCTACAAGACATTTATGGAAAATCTGAAAATGTTTTGAAAGTTAAAGGTATTTTTCTACACAGCTCAGAGGTTTGACATATAGTCATCCAAAAGACCTTGAGAAGAAAAATGTTGGGCTTACCTTAGAAAGGGATAGAATAGAGCAGAGGCGTCTTCATTCAAGTCAATAATGACATAGTGGGTGGACTATCTGTACAGTCAAAGCCAAGTATAAATACTGTATTGTTGAATAATAAATAATAATAAAATAATAATAAAACATTAAATATATCCCTGTTAGCAAAATCTTCAACATACCTATAGAAATTGTTGGATTTCAATAACCAATAGCAACCAATTTACCGGCAACCAGAGAATCAATACCAGAGTTTGGTTTTAAGTCTCCTTCTTAGCAGTTTTAATCTCAAAATATATGTGATAGCGGAATGAGAGCATCTTCTACAATACCCTACAAAATACATTTTGTGAAATATGAAATATGTTTCTACCGACTGCTATTGGAGATAATGTCTATCTAGGTTGGCACTGTGTTGTGGTGTCAACAAAATTGGAAATCTACTTCTAATGAAAATCTTCATCAGCTTTGATAACGGTCAGAAATAAACAGCACAAAGGCTAAAGAGGAGAAATGTGTGTTATGGGAACATTCAGCTCATTGGCCAAACTCACCACAGTAGTCACATGACCAAATTCACCGCAGTAGTCACATGACCAAATTCACCACCACCATTAAGTCAAAATGTTCCCAACCTGATTACATTCTGTTTATGTAGATGCTGGAAAGAGATCCCATCTTTGATAGATGATGTCCATGGTTGGTCTATGTAGAGGTCTATGGTGGATCAGGTCTGTGATAGATGATGTCCATGGTTGGTCTATGTAGAGGTCTATGGTGGATCAGGTCTGTGATAGATGATGTCCATGGTTGGTCTATGTAGAGGTCTATGGTGGATCAGGTCTGTGATAGATGATGTCAATGGTAGGTCTTTTATAGAGATGCTGTATAGGGGTCCATGCAATGGAACCAAAGTAATGGAAATGCCTTGGAAAGGGGTGGGGTAGGATCTGCTGTAGGGAATATATCCATTATCTATAGTTTTGATGTCCATTTGACTCTACGCTAAGATATACAGAATTCTGAATGTTAGCAATGTTTTAAATAGGTGTTAGCATGTAGCTGTAACTCCTGAATCTGACATGAAATCTATTTACTGTAAATGTTATGCAGCGAATACAGTCAACACAATCCAAAAGAAAACTTTGGTAGCCATATTGTGAGCCTGTCAAAAAATCATGACATGTTTTACCAATATCCATTCTATTAGATCATATTTTTTTGACTCTGGGTCAATGATGCCAACTTTCTTTCACCCCCAATGTCTGCTTTCCACTGATCTTTTCATCACATCTCTGGTGCAAAAGTAAGCCGGCGTCATGCTGACGGGTGAAACACTCACCAACAGGAGAGAAAAGAAGAAAAGATGTCTGTCGCTCTGAGAAACTGTACTCACATTGATTCAGCTGTCTGAATGAAGGATGAAGGGAGGGAAATGGGAGAGGGAGAAAGAGAGAGAAAGGGAGGGTGATACCACTGACATTTCCAACACATTGTAATTTCTAGTAAATGCTTAAGATCTTATCCTATTTTCCACACCCCATCAAAACCAAAAACTTTCTGGCATCTCACAGTTCACAACTTTCTCAACTTTAAACTAATAACTCCAAAATGCAACTAAGATGCAGGGAGGGGAGTTAGAGACACTATGGGGGGAGAACACACACCAAACTGCCATCAGTCTCAGTGTCAAGTATCGACCCAGAGCTTCTAGCACTCCTCTAGTCCAGACAGAGCTGTGGGCTGAAAAGGCAATATGCTTACTGATGGAGAATTATTCCTACCATTTGTGTGTGTTGCACTGTGTGTGTGTGTGTGTGTGGATACTGAATTCTGAACCCATCAATAACATTCACTAAAACCCTCTAACCAGAGGCCATAGTTATAAAAAGAGTACTGGAGAAAACCTCTATAGAGAATCTCTGAAGAAAACTGGAGAGAACCTCAAGAGAGAATCTCTGGAGAGGACTGAAGAGAACCTCTAAAGAGAACTTGAGATAACCTTTGGAGAGAGACCTAGAGAGAACCTCAGAAGATAACAAGAGAGAACCTCAGGAGAGGTTTGTAGCTGTAACTGTCTGAAACTGTGACTGTTCAACTGTAACTGTCTGAATCTGTGACTGTATCTAACCCTAACTGTTCAAAACTGTAACTGTATCTGTCTGAATCTGACAGTATCTAACCCTAACTGTTGGAAACTGTTACTGTAACTGATTCTGTGACTGTATCTAACCCCAACTGTCAGAAACTGTAACTGTCTGAATTTGACTGTATCTAACCCTAACTGTCGGAAACTGTAACTGTAACTGTCTGAATCTGACTGTATCTAACCCTAACTCTCGGAAACTGTAACTGTCTAAATCTGTGACTGTATCTAACACTAACTGTCAGAAACTGTAACTGTCTGAAAGTGTTATTGTATGTATTTGTCTGAAAGCATAACTGTTGGTGTCTGTAGGTTTCTCTACCTGGTTGTGTCTGTAGGTTTCTCTTCTTGTCAGTGTCTTTGGATTTCTCTTTCTGTCTGTTTGTGTCTGTAGGTTTCTTTACCTTTCTCCAACCCCTGTTTTATTAGCCATGGGATAAAATGGGCTAAATTGGTCCTTTTCAGTATGTAGAAAATATGCTTTAAGTTCTAAATCATTTATCAAAACTCTGAAATGTAAGCTGACAGCCTACACTGCAACTCCAAAGCTGTTGTATCATGAGCTGGATTAAAAAAGCCTCAGAAAGGTTTCATTATCCACATATTTTTGGAGTTCAATGTATATTTCTCTTTCTCACTTTACCTCTCTTCTGACACACATCTAAAAATGTAGTTCTTCCTATGCAGTATTTTTGTGTTCATGCAAATCCTAAGATCTCCATGTGTGCCATAATAGAAAGAAAAATGTATGCGGTTGATTAAGGCCTCCCTTGAAGCACAGACATATTCTCAGACTTGAATGTCTCCCTCCTCCCCTGCCTCCCTCCACCACTGCCTCCCTCCTCCACTGCCTCCCTCCTCCACTGTCTCCCTCCACTGCCTCCCTCCTTCACTGTCTCTCTCCTCCACTGCCTCCCTCCACCACTGCCTCCCTCCTCCACTGCCTCCCTCCTCCACTGCCTCCCTCCTCCACTGCCTCCCTCCTCCACTGCCTCCCTCCTCCACTGCCTCCCTCCTCCACTGCCTCCCTCCTCCACTGCCTCCCTCCTCCACTGCCTCTCAGACAGACAACAGGAGGTGTATCCTGCATTCTGGGCATGTCATCCTCATGCTGCTCCATCCACAGTATCAATTTGACCAGATGAACTGTTGCTCGACAAAGCCTCCTCTCCAAATGCTCCCGCTACTCCTCTCTTCTCCTCTTCTGTACTTCTACTCCTCTCTGTTTCTTTCTACTCTTATTTCTTCTCTACCTCTCTTTGCACCCCTTTCCTCTCTGTCCTCTCTTTTCCTCTTCTCTCCTCTTATCTGTTCCTTTCCACCGTCCTCTCCTCTCTCCTCTGCTCCTTTCTGCTCCTCTGTTGTGGCGGAGTCAGACAGGGTCAGGGTGTCTAGAGAGGAAGGGGCCATAGCTGGCTAGCATCTTGTTTCCTGTAAAGTCCACAGGACACTTATTAGTGTGCGAAGCAGTGCATTACATAGGACGTAGTATGCAGCTTGGGAGTCCGCCTGGGTCAGGACGGGGGTTGATGTTTAATAGGCGGTGGTGAGAGTGGAGGGCACGTTGTGGGGAACATGAGTGTCCACAGCAAACATAATACATTTAGCTCTAAAGGGCTAATTGGGTTCAAGGAAATAATTTGAGGGGCCAATACCTGCATGTCACATGTAATCAGATCAGCCCACTTTATTCAGTGTGTATATTATATCTGATTCGTCCTCCACAGTTGGGGGCTGTGGATGTTATTATACCGTGAGGGGATGTTTGTGTGTGGATATAACTCTGACCCATGATGGGGAGCAGTAGCCTGATCATGTCTGGGTTATGTTGTCCATGAGCTCTGGCATCTGGACAAAGTTGCTTATAGCTTATGTGTGAAATCATGTTCCACCACAGAGTTATTAAACCAAGAATGTTGTTAATGAAAAGGATCAATAATTGCAGCTCCTGTACATACTTCCCATTTTGTATAATAAAGATAATGATTGTCCCGCTGTCTGACCTATCAGTTAATTAAAACCACTAGACCCTCTCCCAAACCTTTATTTATCCTGGTAAAATAATTGGCAAGAGATCAATAAATCACTCCATATGAGGTGGTACATACACACAGATGGATAAGGTGCTTAACATATAGGTGTTTCCCATATGAAGTGGTACACACACATAGATGGATAAGGTGCTTAACATATAGGTGTTTCCCATATGAGGTGTTGCATACACATAGATGGATAAAGTGCTTAACATATAGGTGTTTCCCATATGAGGTGGTACACACACATAGATGGATAAGGTGCTTAACATATAGGTGTTTCCCATATGAGGTGTTGCATACACATAGATGGATAAAGTGCTTAACATATAGGTGTTTCCCATATGAGGTGGTGCATACAGATGAATAAGGTGCTTAACATATAGGTGTTTCCCATATGAGGTGGTGCATACAGATGGATAAGGTGCTTAACATATAGGTGTTTCCCATATGAGGTGGTGCATACAGATGGATAAGGTGCTTAACATATAGGTGTTTCCCATATGAGGTGGTGCATACAGATGGATAAGGTGCTTAACATATAGGTGTTTCCCATATGAGGTGGTGCATACAGATGAATAAGGTGCTTAACATATAGGTGTTTCCCATATGAGGTGGTACATACAGATGAATAAGGTGCTTAACATATAGGTGTTTCCCATATGAGGTGGTGCATACAGATGGATAAGGTGCTTAACATATAGGTGTTTCCCATATGAGGTGGTGCATACAGATGAATAAGGTGCTTAACATATAGGTGTTTCCCATTTAAGGTGGTACATACAGATGGATAAGGTGCTTAACATATAGGTGTTTCCCATTTAAGGTGGTACATACACATAGATGGATAAGGTGCTTAACATATACGTGTTTCCCATATGAGGTGGTGCATACAGATGAATAAGGTGCTTAACATATAGGTGTTTCCCTTTTGAGGTTAAACAGTAGACTTACAGGTGGAATAAGATGTTCAGTAGGCGCTGTGACCTGGTAGTAGCTCAGACAGTTTGTTTTTGAGGATTGATGAAAGTGTCAAGGTTGAGAGTCCTCATCGTAATGGTTTTACACAAATATACAGTTTGTTGTTACTTCAAGGTGTTCTGATGTACAGATCGACAATGGAGTCAGAGATTGGCAACAGAGGGGGAGAATCAAGGAACCAAAATGTGTCCAGGATCGATTTTATCAACAGGTGTGAGAGCCGTGTTGGAAATAGATCTCAAGACAAACTTTAATGTGAGTGGTCAATGCTGAAATGAATCTGTCCCTGAAGGCAACATTTTTTTCTGATGAACAACCACTCATGTCTCTGATGAAACAGACACAGTCTGTCCTCTTCACTGGGGGATGTGGCAGTCATGATGAAGGGTGGGAGTTGTTTCTGATGGCCTTCCAGATTGCCCAAACGCCTCATCCGTAATTCATCCCAAAGGGGGCGAATATCCTCTTGAGGCCCTGGAAAGGATCATCCTTCGGTCTCTGCGAACGATGTTCATTTGAAACTCAGTCGCTAAGAAACAGACTGCGGCCGGCCAACTGACACTCGTCCACCCTACAGGAGTGATTATTGGTCGAGCCCTGATCCATAGAAAGACTTTGTACTGTGTCTACTGCTGAACGGGTTTTAGTACCAGGTGGTGGTCCAGTAAAGAGATGTTTAACAACAATCCATTTACTGGTGATGTGCCACCTTTAGGTCAGGCTAATTAATCCGTTTGAACACAAGCTTGCAGTATTGATACTTTTTGTGCCAACAGTTATATTGTGTACATAGAAATGCTGAACAATCCCATTTGCAATTTGCTATTGCTTTTAACTCAAATAGGGGCTCTTGGCGCAGCGGATTTATGGGACAACTTTACTGGTGTGGATTTTAAATAATGTATGTTCAAACCATAGTTTATGTCCTTATACTCAGAAAGGACTGCCTTGTCTTTACTGAACTGTACATTCTGTGCTGTTTGTGTAGGTGGAAGGGGCCATGAAGTTCTTAGTAGGTGTCAACTCTTCAGGATAACATATCTTCTCATTATTTCTATGTGAGTATATGCACTATGTTCAGTTTATGACTGAACAGACAGGTTGGTGTAGTGTTAAAGGAATAGCTCACCCAAATAACAAAGTGGCTCAACCCACTTTTGAGACAGATCCAATACCGGGATGGGAATCTGTATTAGCTTTTATTATGCATCATAAACAAATTGTCCATAAGTATCTAACACTAATTGTGAGGCTCCAAAATAGCCCTGACATTATTTAAACATGATGCTTGAATTTGCATGAAGTCTCTTTATGTCCAGCCAAACACGTTTATTTGTACGGTTTATATATATATATATATATATATATATGTTTATATACAAGCCAATGTTACAAATTATATCTTAATTTGATGTTAAGGACACGTTTTTCATAAACACTGGCTGTCTGATTGTTAAATGGTTGCCGCTATCTCCTCAAGGGGCAAGTTGATTTTGTATCTCAGAAAGGGATTGCAGAAAGGTCACAAGAAAATGTTTTCCTTTTGAGAAAATGAATGGCATCACTATTCCTGATTTCAGCTCTTTCACAAACATTATTGTTATAACATGGTTGATTGTCAAACCAAAACTAACTGTAAATTGATTTACAGCAGCACTTCAACCTTCTGTTATTTTTATATTTTTTATATTCTAGGGTTGACTGCAAATGTCTTTGGTTACAACAGGCTGCAAAATACAGATTGTGGTGGAAAATCTGTGTGTTGCCATTCGTCCCCTTTCGGATATTTATTTATTTTATATTCCAGCTATGTTAAGCGCCTCATCCATTCGATCTATTTTACAGACAGTAATGTTTTATTTAGAATGTTATAATTACGAATTAATATGATTTACTATGTTGTTGCCCATCCACATCAAAAGACAATGTTGTACCGAATATTATTTTCTGCGTCAAATTATACCATGCAAGCAGTCACATCCCCATGGAAGAGTCATGCTGAAGCAGGACATTGGAGGATCTCTGGATCACCGGGACTCCGGCTCAGACTGGAGGTGAGGGCTAAGCGAATGCTGTTAAGGTCTTTTTCATAGGATCGGGTGACGGTTGGTCTCATTAAGGTACATATCACCAAACTGAGCGATACTCTGAGTTCTTCCTCATCCTGGAGGGGAAAGAGACACCCCCGTCCATGCCAGCCTTCTGGGACTCTGGTCTTGGATTGGCGATTAGGGAGCTGACTACGGATTTCGACACAGGCCTCCACGTCGACAACAACACTGATCCGCAGTGGGCTCTTTAAGCTCCAGCCTGTGTAGAGTGCTGAGCTGGACTGAGCTCTTTCCTTTTTCAAGAACTAACCCCAGTGGTAGTCCCATCAAGGCCCAGTGCTGGGGCTCGACCCAGGCTTCTAGAAACGTTTTCAGGTTTTGAGCCCTCCCTCCAGCCAGCAGTGCGTTTTCCTGTTGCCATGCTTTTATAGCGATTGGGCCACTTTATTTTAAGTGAAGACTTAAACTAACTGACGACCACTGTGCCGAAAACATGAAGTTAAAATCGTCAACAACTGCAGTGTTTTTTTTGGTTGAACTAGATGTCCATTAAGTGGAGTTGTAATAAAAAATCCATCTGACTGCTGTTCTCCCTTCGTTCCAAAATCTGTTTTCATTCTTTTCCAGCTCTCCTAAAATAAACTGTAGCCCTGAATAACAGAGGCATCACGAGCAACATCAGCATCTTTAGCAAAGTTGTACCGCTGATTCATGGCACAATAACAGGTAAAGTCAATAAGACTGTAACAGTTTTGATGGCACCATCTGCAGACTACAGATCCGTAACTCAATTCCAAATGTTAAACAAAGCGCTGTGCCTCCATCTTAGACTGATGCTCTGATGACTTGCAGGAAAATAGTAACCCATTAAAGGAAATGAAGAGCAACTAATAACAGTGACCTTCTCAACACCTGTGATGTAGATCAGTCCAAGGTCCAGGGCTGAAGACAACAGCACTGCTGCCCTGCTACTGCTCTTCCCAGGCCATAACGCACGCTGGCTCATTACCACCCTCACAGCGTCTCACCAAGCCGACTGACCTCAGACACTGCAGCCATCCGAATCCCAATTAACTTACATAGAGCCCACTCCTAAAGCCTCCATGAAATGGTGTGAGATGGAAGAAGGTAAGCACACCGACAGAGTTAAAGCTTTTCCTGTATGTAGTAATGAGATGGTTATTCAACCTCTAAATTATTTCATCCTGCTGTTTGCATTCAAATGTCTTGATGGACCGTCTTTATGTCAGGAAAATGAACTGTCAATGTCAACCTGTTTACCAAACCAATCCAATGTCAACCTGTTTACCAAACCAAACCAATGTCAACCTGTTTACCAAACCAATCCAATGTCAACCTGTTTACCAAACCAATCCAATGTCAACCTGTTCACCATACAAATCCAATGTCAACCTGTTTACCAAACCAATCCACTGTCAACCTGTTTACCAAACCAATGTCAACCTGTTTACCAAACCAATCCAATGTCAACCTGTTTACAAAACCAATCCAATGTCAACCTGTTTACAAAACCAATCCAATGTCAACCTGTTTACCAAACCAATCCAATGTCAACCTGTTTACCAAACCAATCCAATGTCCACCTGTTTCTCTGGTCTTGCAGCAGCTGTATAATAGGCCCGTTGTGTTTGAGGTTTATAAAGGCCTGCCTGGGACTAGGTCCTTTGTGTTGGATGTTTATAAAGGCCTGCTTGGGACTAGGTCCGTTGTTTTGGAGGTTTATAAAGGCCTGTTTGCAACAACATTTGCAATTTATACAAATGGACATCCTCTATGTCTCTCTCTCTCTGTATACCTCCTCCTCCAGAACCTCTGCTCCATTCCTTCTTCTACTTCATCTCTCTGCCTCTCTCCCACTGCCTCTCTCACTTTCGGTACTCTGTCTTCCACCCACTGTAGTCGCATTGCTCCTTCAAGGTGAATGTAAAAGAGTGAGGGATAGAGTGCCATTTGGAAAGAAAGGCATGTCTCCTTGGAAGTGCCTGTCACTGAAAGCCGTCATCCCCCAAAGCGCTGATGGCAGAGACAGAGGCACTGTAACAACTGTTTCCAGTAGTCCAGCTGACAAGCCTGACCTCAGACACATCTGCTACAGCGTTTGAATGACAGATTGACTGCTACGGTAACACCATGTGGACGAATAGCAACCTGCCTGGGAAAGTTCCAAAACATACAGGAGCTTTTTTGCAGGGTTGATAGATTGATTAATGTTTGAAGCAAGCTTGCGCACACACACGCATATACACACACGCACGGGGGTTCGTTCAGGTGTGCAACAATAACCACATTCGACATTTGCAATTCACCAGAGAAGGAGAGCTGGGCGACCAGCCTGGTTACCATGCTCAAATAACACCTCACGTTGGCCTTGTGGCTGGCTGGGGACTTCAGCATGGCGCTTGTCAAGGTGGATTAAACATCCAGATGCCTGGTACTGCTACAAAAACTGACACACACACACAAACACACACACACACACTCACACACACACACACTCACACACACACACACACACACACACAGCTAGCTCAAAAGACGGCAAAGGCTAAATTTCATGAAATTTGTGAATAACTATTGACACATTATGTACAACACCATCACGCCCTGGACTCACGGTCTAAAACCACATACAACACCATAACGCCATGGACACACAGTCTAAAACCACATACAACACCATAACGCCATGGACACACAGTCTAAAACCACATACAACACCATAACGCCATGGACCCAGTCTAAAACCACATACATCATCACGCCATGGACACACAGTCTAAAACCACATACAATACCATAACGCCATGGACCCAGTCTAAAACCACATACATCATCACGCCATGGACACACGGTCTAAAACCACATACAACACCATAACGCCATGGACCCAGTCTAAAACCACATACATCATCACGCCATGGACACACGGTCTAAAACCACATACATTATCACGCCATGGACACACAGTCTAAAACCACAAGACTTTCTGTTGTAATTTAAATAACCTTCTGAAAGGCAGTCTTGGCGTCTTGACATATTTCTTTGAATGTTTTCAGCATCCCCATGGATGACTGAATAAAGCTGTTAGTGATGACCTTTAACTTCACTGCTGTTTGCATCTGCTGTTTCCAGACCATTACACACACACACACGTGCTCCCGCGCACACACACACAGACGCACGCACACACATGCACGCACGCACGCACACGAACGCACACACACGCACACCCACACTCATACACACACTGCTGGAAAACACCTTTCTCCAGATCAATGAACTCTGCAATTTAGTTCTCTTTCTCCTTCCAACTCGCTCTTGAAAGCTATGGTAAGATATTTCCATTTCCAAGAGACTAATGAAGACAAAATAAATTGTATTATATAATCACATATGCTGTTTAGTCTCTGAGATTACAAGGCTGTGTGGCTGTGATTTTTCATAATGTTCATATGAGCCTTTAAAAGACTAACTGGGTGTTATAATGTTATTATGAGTCTCTGATTATGGTTATGACATAAACCACATCGACCACCTCAGACAGAGCTCCCACCTCAGACGGAGCTACAACCTCAGACGGAGCTACAACCTCAGACGGAGCTACAACCTCAGACGGAGCTCCCACCTCAGACGGAGCTCCCACCTCAGACGGAGCTCCCACCTCAGACGGAGCTCCCACCTCAGACGGAGCTCCCACCTCAGACGGAGCTCCCAACTCAGACGGAGCTACAACCTCAGACGGAGCTCCCACCTCAGACGGAGCTCCCACCTCAGACGGAGCTCCCACCTCAGACGGAGCTCCCACCTCAGACGGAGCTACAACCTCAGACGGAGCTACAACCTCAGACGGAGCTCCCACCTCAGACGGAGCTCCCAACTCAGACGGAGCTACAACCTCAGACGGAACTCCCACCTCAGACAGAGCTACAACCTTGTGGCATACAAACATTATTTTAAGGTGTCATACAGTAATAACAATATGGCGGAAAATATATAGGGTTTAAAAAGAGTAACGAGCAGATAATCCATCTGTTTATCCAGCAGGTTCCACCACAGGATAAGCCTTCCTGACAACAGGAATGTAGGCTCCCATTTTAAAATAAGTAGTTTTTTCTTCCCAGTATGAGATGTCAGTTTGTGTATAAGCTGACTTACAGTAACAGGTGGTTTTGTATTCTAGTTGCAGTCACTCCAGTTGGGACACAAGCAATGGAATTAACACTCTAACCATTTCCCATTTTCTCGTTGTCAATGAGGACACGATCTAGTTTATTACTCTTGATGGTTATGCCACCGAATACTCATCTCTGATTGGCCTGAAGGGCATTCTAGACCTGCCCTATTTCCTTGCATGTGACCCATATCCATCAGCGCTCTGTGGGTTTCAGGCTGTTATACACTCACTCCCACTCATCATGTGGACAGGCCGCTGCAACGCTCCTCACCAATACACCGTTGACTTTGTCACTGAGTGATGGACGGGAGGTCGTTCTAGGATCTCATTGGTTAGCCAGCGCGCGTGTCTGGGAGGAGTCATGGTGTTGCTGACGGGTGACATCAGAACATCTGTCACGTGCTGCCCCTCCAACAGCCTCCACTGTGAGGCAGGACCGACGGGTGGATGCAGAACCACTGGGCATGTCCTTGAAGTTTAAAGAAAGGGGCTCTATTTTAATCACTTTGTGAAAAATATATTTCACTACACCAGTCGTATTGTCCCACAGCCATTACAGCTCAAACCAGTTTTTCCAGAGCTCACAAATTCAGGAGGCCACTTAAGGTAACAGATGGAAACCGAATGCATGATATCCTATACATGCTGTTTAATTAAGTAACATGTATTTATCTTCTAACACGGAATCAACTTTAAAGTTCAATCTCTCCTATTTTTCTATTCTTTCCCTCCTTGGCTCATTATTTCTGTTAATTAAGATGTAGGCCCCTGTTGTCCTCTGTTGAGTCCTTTGTCACCACAGTGGAAGAGATCTGCATTGATTTTATTTGCTCATTTATTTTTAATTGCATGGCATGTCTCCCAGTGTAACAGGACCTGCCCACAACCCGACCAGTCAGGAACACTACGCTTCATGATATTTCTTCACTGCCCTCTGAGGGGGACTGGCGGTGAATATGTAATGCAAGAAATAAACAAAAATACTAGCAAACTTCTTCACAGGTGATAATTGGGTTCAAAACAGGCAAGAGGTCCCCAATTATCTTCAGCTGTGGGCCGACTGATCGTTGAGCCCTGGGTCAGTGGGACTCTACCAGAGTTATAAATCATTTGTTCACTAATAACTTATAGACTGTCAACTGACCACAAGATGCTCAATCACTAGATATTCAATCATAATACTGAATTTAAGCTCTCTACAGACCAGCTCTCCCTAGTTTTCAGAGAAATATCTGTTAATGGAACATTTCCCATTCCCTGTTTGTCCTCCCTGTAGGACTATACAACTGTACAACTCAACTCTGTCACCATGACAACGTTAGAGTCCTGAGCCCCCATTTCAAAACCATCACTTTGTGGGTTTAGACTCTGCGTTTAACGCTGTCATCCTGATATTACTACCAGTGGTGTCACCAACTGCCTGTCCAGTAGGACGCAACACGTAAACATTGATGGCCCAGGAACCAAACCGTGGCAGCTGACTCCAGGAAAGCCACATCTGCCCCTTGACGTTTAGGCTGCTTGTTCGGCCAAATCATTCACATTTCTGGGGACCAGTATCTCTCGCAATCTCAGGAAGACAACATTTGAGTGACTATCAAGAATGAACCACCGCTGGCTGTATGTATGGCAGCAGCTGAACAGAAGGTCCTGTCGGTCCTGATCAGATTCAGAGCCCCTCCTCTTGCCTGTCTACTGCCAACAGCAAACTTTGCCATACTTCTCAACAACCAGCAATTTTTCACAAGGACTAACAGAACTGAAATCACCTCACTAAGACAACTCTAACCTATAGCGTTATACAACACTGCATTGAGCCATTCCCTCGGTTAAATCCCAAATTATTTCACATTTACACGTTTTGAATGAATATGTAAAGGTCCTGAAGGTAGGCATGCACTAAAAGCAACATCATCCCAGGAGAAAAACACTTTTTAAGTCCAGTCAACAGTTTCTTCCTAAGAAATTATGCGCTGAGAATGTTTATTCTCCTCAACAGATGGGCTGTAAATTACCACCCGATATAACTCAACCTCACCTCTTCAAAGAGGACCAACCAACTGTTCCCAGCTTTAAATCTGCTCTATATCCTTTGCGATTCCCATGTGCATTAACATCTAGACAAACTACTTCTCCTTTACGAAGCCCATCTGCATCCTCATGCAGACATGTTATGCACTGATTACAAATGACGGATTAAAACCGTGTAAACCTGCTTTGTAACAGGGAGTCCCTGAGAACACAAACTTGGTCGCAAGGTAGCCGTCTTACAGCTACACAACAAACCTCACGCTTGAGACGCGTTCAGATGATACAATGCAAAAATTACATTCTTACATGTTGGTCTTTGCACCTCCATGTGTGTCAGAGAGTTCATCCCAAATGGTACTCTAACCCCCCCCCAACACACTCAACGCTGGACCTTGAAGTCAGCACCAAAGCTTATTTTAATTATTTCCCTCTAATTAGGCACTGATTTATTTTGACTCGGCTGTGTGGTATTAATAAGTAGGACAACTGATAGTCTGGTGGTTTCAGAGCCAGCCCAACTGGTTTCCCAGCTGACAAGGTGAGAAATCTGTAGATTTGCCCTTGAGCTAGTTGCTTAACCCTAATTGCTCCTGTATTTCACTCCGGATTGGAGCGCCTGCTAAATGACTTAAACGTATGTATAGTAAATGTAATTAATTACCAGGTCGAACAGAACATTTGCGGTGGTCGGGATCTCATAGGGCTGAACGACCCTGCACTGCGGAATCAGTACCAGTGCACTAAATGAGGACAGAGTGGTATTTGGGACACAGAGGGTCTTTAGCTGACACATCTGACCCACCCCTCCTGTCTCTGTTTCTGTCAGCAAAGAGGACCCACTGAGAGGCACTGATGGTGTCAATGAAGGTTATGACAAGTACCTGTCAACCACCTAAAAGCAGGCTGAGCGTTTCCGTCCTGCAGAAAAACAGGCTGAGCGTTTCCGTCCTGCAGAAAAACAGGCTGAGCGTTTCCGTCCTGCAGAAAAGCAGGCTGAGTGTTTCAGTCCTGAAGAAAAGCAGGCTGAGTGTTTCAGTCCTGAAGAAAAGCAGGCTGAGTGTTTCCGTCCTGCAGAAAAGCAGGCTGAGCGTTTCCGTCCTGCAGAAAAGCAGGCTGAGTGTTTCCGTCCTGCAGAAAAGCAGGCTGAGCGTTTCAGTCCTGCAGAAAAAGCAGGTTGAGCGTTTCGGTCTTGCAGAAAAGCAGGTTGAGGGTTTCAGTCCTGCTAAAAGCAGATCGAGGGTTACTCTATATCTCTCACTCCCTCTGTCTAAATGTCATATATTCTTGTTACATCCATAGAACCTTTTATTTTGTGCCCTTCTGAATTGCCATTGTTAGGTTATGAATATTCAAGTGCAGCTACATCCTGCCAGTCGGTTTAAAAGACCCCCATATAATCCAACATTTTTAAATATTTTCTTTTGTGTAAGCATTCATAGTTTAAATTACAGATTAATGTTTTTGTTCCTGCAGACATTACCATTTCACATGTAATGTTTAATATAATTTGACACCAACTGAAAAGAAAAGCGAGATCTCACAACCATTTGTCAACCAACACTGTAGCTACACATCTTAGTGTACTGCAACAACATGCTAGATCTGAAGCAAATATAAGACAGATCTTCCAATAAATGTGGTCTTATTTTACTGTTACATGATACTAAATGTCACACAGATTATTCTTTGGGAGGGAAATAGCACTTTTATTTCAGGTAATGTTAGAGGGTAAACGTCCATAAATATCATCCCTCCAGGGCAAAGTGTGAATGAAAATACCAATTTTCTTCAAGATCAAAGAAAACTTTGCGTAGTGTTTTATTTTCTAGTGAATATTTATAACCAATACATTTTATTTTAATGTAGCATGATCGAAGACTATTCTGCCGGGGGGGGTATCCAAAAAACACAGACGTTCCGACTAACACTAAATAAAGGACACCTGGCACCTATCAGGTCCACTCCATCACACCCATCAATACTTTTTGTATACTTTATAAACATTTCAATACCCATCTAACAAAAATGGTGCATGTACATTTCTAATGGAAAATGAGAGATCAGTAAATAATTCTATCACTTAAAAACTGTTTAAATAAGATTGAGCAGTATGAACTACAAATGTCAAAACGTACATTTGGGTGGGGTAGGTACCCTTGCCGAGAATATCTAGGGGAATGAGGGGAAGAGACAAAGGAAGAGAGGGAGGGACAGATAGGGAGGGACAGAGAGAGAAAGTGAGAGAGGAAGAAAAGATTGGAAGGGAGTGTGGGTTCTAATCCAAAGTCCACTATATTGGGTCTGGGCCGTCCTTTGGTGATGTTATCAGGATCTTAACTGACCTTCTCTAACTTTTGAAATTCCCCAGCTTTACCCAGAATTCAACATTCAGTAATTTTTCTATCCAGCCATTTCTTTTCATGCTTTCTTCTCAGTTTTTTTCTCACTGTCTGAAAACTACAGGGACCCGTCTGTTGCTGCTCTGAATCCTATCTCTTCCTCTGCGCCGACATTCTCAAAAGCCTCAGTACCTTTTATACAGAAGGCCGGTTAACCATTTGCATGCTGTACTACACTATCAGTTTCAATGTACAACTCTTTAGACTCTATCCACGCTACCTTGTCAGGAATAGCTACAGGGTGTGTATTTTTTAGCCTTTACAAGTATGGAACTTTCCAACAGGTAGAATTCCCAGCACACCCAAAGGTATTTCTACTGGAGAGCCTGCCACATGCACTTTCCCCTTTCCACGAGTCTCCATTGCCCTCGGTAAAACAAGGACAGCTGACCACTCAGGACGTAAACCAGATGTAGTGTGTTTCTCCACTCACCTGAGTAATCCCTCTCTCCTCCAGCCCCCCCCCTTCTTCTCTCTTTCCTCTTGATCTCTGTCTGGTTTGGTATCTCAGTGGTCCCCAGAGATATTACATCAGGCCGAGCCTGTCCATTACCTGCTCTGACCCCCTCCTCTCTCCCCCCCCAACCCCCCCCTCACCCCTCTCCCTCCCCAGAGCTGAGCCCAGCTTGTCCATTACACGCTGTACTCTATATTGGTCCTTCACCCCTTCCTCCGATCCTCTCCCTATCCCTGTCCATTACCTGCCACGCTGTGTGAGAGCTTGTGCTAAATGTCTCCATAATGTGTTTGCTCTTCCATAATCTCTGCAGGCCCATTTCTCTACCTTCCACTGCCCCAGAACAGGTCCAACATCATAATGACAGGCAGGCGGAGAGGGAGTCCCAAACTGCAACCTGGTTATTTTATACAGCACTACATTTGTCTAGAGGCTTATGGGCTAAGGTAGGGAATAGGGTTTTCTTTGGGAGGCTGGTGGAGATGATCAAGGTGTCCCCACTCCCAGAGCTGTACTGTAGAAATCTCCAACACGCACATCCATGCACACTAACTGAACTCAAACAAATTACTGAATATATTTGGCGCAGTGCTGGCAAGCGTGAACCTTCACCCTTAGAAGTGACATGCTAACGCTAACTAAGGGCTCAAACTCACAATGCAAACATCCCCTAAAACCTAATTGAGCTTCAGGCCCAGAAGTCCCCAATGGACCCCTTCCCTCGGTTCAGCTTGTTCGAACACTCAATAACAGGTGTGTCCATAGAAGGTCCAACAACGTGAGGCAGGACCCCATATGGAAATCAAATGGCCATAGACGTTAAAATTGAAAACATATTTTAAAATACATATGTTAATTACATATTTCAATCTACTGTATATTCTCATAAAAGACAGAAGTTACACACATATTGCCCTATATTACATTTCCAGATCGGACCCCAGTTGTAATAGCAGTAAGGGGTAGTAAGGAGTGGAGGGGCAGAAAGGGGCAGTAAGGAGTGGAGGAGCAGAAAGGGGCAGTAAGGAGTGGAGGAGCAGAAAGGGGCAGTAAGGAGTGGAGGAGCAGAAAGGGGCAGTAAGGAGTGGAGGAGCAGAAAGGGGCAGTGAAGAGTGGAGGGGCAGAAAGGGCAAATCCACTGGTCAGATTGACCCCATCTGTGCAGACCAAATGGGTTCTAAACCTGACCCTGTGTGTTCTGCAACGTCTCCATCACGACCCAGAAGGCATTTTTAGCCTTCCGCCATATCGCATTTTACCTGAACAGATGCATGATCTCCGTGGTCATTTGTATCTGTTCAGGTTGAACTACATGAAACGGTTTTATCAGCCTTGGTAATGTAGCCCATATTGATGGTTATAAATGGGCTTTTTTCCCTCTACGCCTCGCTCCTGCTTCTCCTCTGGTTCCTGCCTCCTGTGGTAGGATATTTTTGTCTCACCTAGAGATATGGAGCATGGCTTATTGGCCACGATCTATACTTCTCTCCATCTCCCTTATCATGCCCAGAATAACGCTGGTTAATGTCAGTGCAATCTTGTAATTTAAGCTGCATGCCTTGTATAATGGAAACATTAATTTACAATGTGAAGTAATTCCATTTGCCTTAAGACACTAGTCTCAGTCTTGTTCTGGCCATGAGTCATGCTGCCTGCATTACTTCTTTAAACAGGCGTGAGTTACACAAATGTATTACTCCTCTTCAGATTTCGGGAAGTTTGCTCATGGCCCCGGCCTGACCTTTCCAAATGAGTTATCAGAACTGTCCACTCATAATCAGGCCCAGTCACGGCTTCAGCACCGCAACACGAGTTTATAAACACGCTAGCTTAAGAAATAACGTAAATACTCATCGGTCTCCTCCTGTTCTCTACCTTCGTCAATTAACTTCATAAACACGCTAGCTTAAGAAATAACGTAAATACTCATCGGTCTCCTCCTGTTCTCTACCTTCGTCGACTAACTTCATAAACACGCTAGCTTAAGAAACAATGTAAATACTCATCGGTCTCCTGTTCTCTACCTTCGTCGACTAACTTCATAAACACGCTAGCTTAAGAAACAACGTAAATACTCATCGGTCTCCTCCTGTTCTGTACCTTCGTCAATTAACTTCATAAACACGCTAGCTTAAGAAATAACATTAGTCAGATGTGGAGGGCAAGATGCTTGATCCATGCACCTGTTGATTTGACATGGAAATGCGTTTTTTGCTCATTGAAACTGCTCATTAAATGATCGTACCTGTATGTTGAGGAAATACATTTGTGCACCAAAGAAAAATCTCTTGCGAAGAGGGTAGTAGTGGAAGACAGCCTGAAGAGGAATCTCCACCAATTAAAGTTCTGGTAAGACAGATGGAAACCCCCTTTGAACTATCAAAGTTCAGGTCATAAAACTGGGTTACACCAAAGCTTGACCTGTACCAGCTGGCCACAGCTAAGGGGCTTGACATCCCAGAAACAGATTGCAAACTGTCCTGGTCCAAATTTCTTAGCAACATTTTGATCAGAGCAGATCTGAACCTGGTAAAACAAACCATCTTCAGTGCATTTCCACATTGTTACAGAGGACACAGCACTAAGCTAGATGCTTCATCTAATCACTTCAGCCAGCCTGATTCAAAAGAAGGCTCTTAAGAGACACTCCCTTCTGACCACACCCCTCCCGTCCACACCCTCTTCTGACCACACCCCTCCCGTCCACACCCTCTTCTGACCACACCCCTCCCGTCCACACCCTCTTCTCACCACACCCTCTTATGACCCCACCACTCCCTGACCACACATCCTCTTCTGACCACACCCACTTTCAATCAAACCCATTTCTGACCACAGACACACAGATCTTTGACCTACAACAAACAATAGGATTCGCCATCAATGAATATCTAGCTATTGTTCACTATTACAGCCAATAACAAAACATTTTAATAATTTTAATTAACTTTAAAATGAGCCATTCAAGGACAGGAGGATCCATCTGCCTCAGGAGAAGATGGATTGTTTGCTTTGATCCCTGACATCCTTTACGATGCATAAAGACAGATCCACATCAATGATTCATGTCAGAAATATGCATTGCATTCTAAATGCTCTTTGCTCTCCTGAGAGGGGTTTCAAAGCAGGGAATAGATGGCATGGCGTCGAACGGAGAGAGGCGGGGGTGGAAAGGACATGCTAACAAAATGTGTAAAGCTTAGCAGAGAGATACAGGGCAGGAGAGATACCGAGAGAGAGAGAGAGAGAGAGAGAGAGAGAGAGAGAGAGAGAGAGAGAGAGAGAGAG